>JAQFWX010000047.1:0-283645 GCA_027605045.1 Phallus indusiatus
ATAACACTCGTTGGCTGTGGAACTGGATCAAAAGCCGAAGAACTTTTCGACACTCTTCTGCTTGTTGCCCGAAATATCCTGCAGTTTGTCCGTTTAGCCAACGTGACGCGTCAGTCAGGACGCTCGATATTTTCAAGACCAAGGGTCATTGATCTCTCAGCTGCAGGGTCACGAAGGCTGGATATAGATATTGAAGACGATGACGAATGGGCAGGGAATGCGGGTTACAGGCGCATACCAAATGGGGTGGTATTGGACGAAGACGTTGAACCGGGGAACATTGTTTTTGACGCTAACCCGGACAATGACCCAAGTCACAATCCATGGAACACACGTCGCGACAGCGGAAACGACGAAGATACATGGGCTAGGTTAGGATAGGACAGAATCGCCAATGTTTTGTTTCATCGTGTCCGAAAGGCATTTTCCAGTCACTTATCTATGAACCTGCTATGCGTATTATAATACTTAATACCTCCAATGTATATTGACCAAAACTGACTCCGAGACTCAAGGAATATATCATCAGCCTTAAACGAGACATTATCCAGGTTATGCGCATTGCAAATCCACAAGATATTCTGAATTAATCTGGAGTGCACGCAGCATAATTTGTGACAACCAGTCACATGCATATGTCGTTCTTCCGACGGAATGTCGAAGAGAACCGCCCCAGCCTCAGACAAATCTGTTAAAAGATCGAAGAAACGTGAATTTGCAGCCCCCATACCCGAAGATGAAGATTTACTCAAATCGCAGCTATCTGCACCCTCTTCCACCTCCCTTTCCTCTCGTACACTGCCTTCGAAGGAGGTACCGAGTCTTGTGACGTTATGCATTCGAACACTCGTAACTAATCTTCAAATTTTATTCACTGAGAGAAGAAAAGATATAACACAATATTGGCTGAAAAGGCTTCCCGAAGCTATTATACCTAGGCTTTTTGCCACCTTGTGCGGCACGCATCCTACCTTGATCTCGCATGGGCTCATAGTAGCTGTACGCTCATCCCAATGATTTACGAATTTAGAGCTTGACGTAAACGAACAGTATTTTCTCAGAGGCGATCCAATAGTCCTTTCCGGCTCAGTACCTGGTATTTCGTCTTTTACTATTCAGGCCTTGGCAAAAACCGGTAACTCGCTGAGAGAGTGTCATTTGACCGACTTGGATAAAGTTCCGGACGATGTATTTGCTGGACTATTGTCTCAATTACCATGGTGCGAAGTCATGGTTCTTAGGTGAGTCTCATGGGCATGGAGCGTTTACTATTGCTGAGTTCATCTCAGAGGGTCCACAAAAGTTGGTAAAAGGTCTGTTGAAGCGATAGCAAACACATGCAAACATCTTCGAGCCTTGAACTTAAACTTCACCTCTGTGAACCCCTCCTCTATTGCGTATCTTACTTCCGAGTGCTTAGAGCTAAACATTCTCAAATTAGCGGGTATACAATCGATTGTGAGTACTTTTTGGGCCTGTTCTTATTATGGTATTAATAAATTACACTAGACCGACAGCGCATTCTCCGACATTCTACATGTCGTTCCTCATGATGGCCTTCCACTGCGTCAGCTTACATGTCTCAAACTCAAACACACGTCAATAACGGAACAGAGTTTGAAAAACATCGGCCAACGCTGCATTCATTTGAAGCGCCTGGACGTTTCCTTCACACACATAAAACACCCAGCAGTTCTTTTTGATACCAGTGTCTTCATACCTGAATTAGAAAAACTATCTCTAACTTCCACTCCGTTGACATCCGCTTTTTTATCGAAAGTGTCGGTTTCTACTTCGAGTACCCCTTTAAAGTTCCTCCGAACGCTTTATATTGGTGCTATGGGTAGTTCGCCTTCGTCTCGGGTTAGGAGTGGGCTAGATACTCTAACACTCACTGATGGAACACTGGATCTATTAACTGATGCTTTGCACGAATGTAAACTATTGGAAAACGTTAGCCTTGTTGGGAACTCTAAACTGGGTATGCGCTCAAGTATCCACTCTTCTCTGGCTCGCTTTATTCGAATGGTGGGCAGACGCTGCAAAGTAAGCTTTGGTTCAAAGCTATGGCTCAGAACTCATATATGCATGATCTTATTATAGTTTCTGAACCTTGCGGCCATTTCCCGCCTGAAGTCCTCAGATCTATCCGGTCTACCTCCTATCGAAGCCCTATCCGACCACGCCATTGATGACCCAGCAGATTACGGACCGTCACCAATTCAAACCCTAAATCTCAATAGCACAGACGTAGATGACGTCGCAGCTGCGTATATTGCGACTTGTCCGAATCTTCGGATGTTGAGTATCGCAAATACCAAATTCAATAGTCAGTTTGATGATAATTGTCCTGGCTGAGCTTATAACTTGGTTTCAGACGAATCGCTATTTTTTATCATAGATGCTTGTCAACAGCTCACAACGCTGGACTTGACGAGTTGTCGACATATCAGGATTGCCGACAGGAGAAGATTTTTCGAGGTATGACTCACGACCTACAAAAACCCCTGGATTAACATACAGTGTAGGTCTGGCAAGGTCACCGCCGAACTAATTCCTAAAGACTTATTTTATTGCCACTGGCAGTTTCCTTGATATGGACCAGACAGACGTCTATTTGTGCTATTCCCTTTTCGGTCTTCAGGTCTGGATAAGCCGGATAATTTCGCATGGTTCTCGTTTTTACTATATTGGCAGTTCGTCATTGGCCCTGCAGTAGGTGATATGATATCTGATATCCGACAGTTGAATTAGGCCACCACGGTTATACACCAACCGCCCTTCCTTTCTGAGAATCTTGTATTCTGCACTATACGATAAAAACAAAAGGCATAATTGACCTGTCAAAGGACGAGTGCTTTCTTCCATACTCGAGAATCAAATGACTTGCGGAATGACTTGCGGAGTCTCTCATACACTCTTGTCACAACTACTCAACGTCTATAACCGTGTTCTTGCTCTACCTTCTCTCGTTCCCTCCCCAAGAGTCAATACCGTGTTTTCAGAGCTAGTCTCTCTCTGTCTGCAAATCAAGATATCCTCGAATCATCTCACTACTCACCTCGATGAAGCCTGTGAAAGGAGCAATACCAAATTCAATGCTCACTCACTTATTTCTCGCGCTATGGAGGCAGAAGGTTGTATGGAGCGTTATTGGGCAGGCATCCTAGCAGTCGCGGACGATGTCGAAAATGAAATGCGATCCTTTTGGTACTGGGATAACTATGCCACTCTCACGAGGTACGAACTGGACAGTCTCAGAGCGGCAGGATGCTCGACCTTCCGGAGGGTGGCTTTCGTGGGATCTGGATCTCTTCCACTGACAGCGATCCTGATCGCTCGAGAGACCAAATCACACGTTGTGCTGTATGATAGGGACCCAGAAGCAAATGCTTTGGCTGCGAGTTGGATCCGAAAATTACCCCAGAATCATGAAGCAGAGCAATTCTCTTTCCGTGACATCGACGTGTGGGATGTCATGCCTGAAGAATTTGCCCTCTACGATGTCGTATGGATTGCGGCATCTGTTGGAATGGATGGGAAAGAGAAAGGAGCAATTGTCAGGCACGTCAAAAATGGTATGCGACCCGGCACTTTCCTTGCTATACGTAGCGTGGAAATGGGGTGTTCCCTTCTTTATCCCGAAGTTCAACATTCCGAACTTGGTGATATTAATATCCTACGACATGACGTGCCTCCCCAGGGGGTTGTTAATTCAGTAATAGTACTAAGGGCCTGAAAATGTGTCAGAGTCGGACATTAGCAGGTGGCGTTTACAATTGTTTATTTTTCATGGGCCTTCTGTACTACCTATCGGTAACATTGTGAATCTATTAGAAGGCTTCGCAGTCCCTAATGCGGGAATATAATCCTGCTCAATATCAGGCATCCCAAGGCGCAAAAGCGGTGCTGGCTTTGCTTTGGAGGGTGCCTTATTCTTTTGGGTTGCTGAACCATTTTGAGCATGATGAGGTAAATCAATCAGTGGACCGAATAACGTTTGTGAACGAAGCAAGTACGCTGATGTAGACCGATCTAAGCAAGACATGGCGTCAGGGAATCTGTCATTGGGCATAGATTCCAACTAGATACAATGTTAGTTTATGTCGGGTGATTTTTATGAGTGGATTACCTTGGCTTTTGCGGACATTAATGTTTCTGCTAGTGAGGAATTTCCCTCATTCAGCCCAGGCTGTAAACGTGAAAAAAACGTCATGTCCCAGAGGACCTGAAGTTGTTTTGGATGCCACGTTATATTTTCAACTGAAATGTTCTTTGCAACAGCTGACCCAAACGATGCGAGCAGTTTTTTGAGAATTTTCTTGGAAGCAATCTCGTGTTTGGGGAGACCAAGTTCATTGAGCGATGAGTTGATTGTCAATAGGGCGGTCATGAGACAACTTGATGGTTGACTGGGTAAAGAAGCAGCTGAAATGATCCATCTATTATTAAATGCTGTAGTAGCGCACGAAATCAACAACACGTACATTGATCGTCAGATGTGGCGAACATCTCTTCGTATGCAGAGAGGGCTTTTGAGACAGCTTTGCTTCGCCAAGAGTCAATGCATTGATCTTGCAAACGAAGTAAAGTATCCACTAGTGCTGTTTCATTGATTAAAAATAGGTAACGCTAATCGCTGAAAAGACATACTTTGATCAGATAAGGAGGTAAATCGCAGCGCTTGTAGAAATTGGGAGCGCAATAGATGATAGCACAATCGGCCCATGAAAATATCCAAGTTATGAACATCAGCTGCGAGTTCACTCTGTACGAACGTCTCGAAGATTCCAGATAACCTCAGTGAAGACGACAGCAAGGATTCTTGATATGACTCCATAAGCTGCCGCTGGATGGTTCTAAATAAGTAAGCATTGAGTCCTTCAACCCAGCAAACAAGGGGACTTACTGTGCTTCGTCATTCGACTGTTGTATAATGTTCATATCCGCTTCGATCTCAGATGCTTGTGATTCAATGTTTTCTTGGACATCGAGCAAGAGCGGAGTCCGGCCTTCAATGCGATGTCTCATTGTAGCTTTATACCGGGGGAAAGGTGATATAGCTGAGCTGTCCTCTAGTTCAATCATAGATGGCAACTCCGATGAAGAAAACATTAGTGAAGATGGGTCGGCATCTGAAAGTAGTTAGCTTATAGAGATGACAAGAAAGACAAAGCTTACCCAACGATCGAGCGCCATTATCCTTGATTGTTCGGAGAATCTTCTGCAAACTTCTTTGCACAATATTTTCTAAACTCTCCAGCCCCATGTTCAAAATCTGGATGATTCGCACTCGAACGCCATTATTCACCACGCCTTGTAGACTAGTCTTCTCGGATTCCTTCAGCCGACGGGCAGTTTTTAAGCGATCCAAGATTTTCGTTCTGGTTGACCATACTTCATTGATATTTACTAAATCACGCAACCAGTCTAGAATTTTCCCGCCGAAAGATTCCAGGGCAACTTCAAACCAAGAGGACAATTTGGAATCGAGCACGAGAGGGTCAACACGAGTGCTGGTTGAAGTCAAATCGATATAAGGTTTATACGTCAGTATTTTCCGGGGAAGCACTAAGAGGTGAGCTGAAGAAGGCAGAGTAGAAATCAAGGAAGCCGTCGTGACCAGCGGCTTGGACGGATCGCTTGATTGGAAACCTTTCAGATGTTGTTCAATCATAGAATGCGCCATGTCCTCGTCCACCTGAAAAATGTCCCTAGCAATGCATATCGTACCGCATATGACTTCAACGACATCCAAGAGAGTTTTTTGTAAGTTATTGACGAAGACTTTGCGTTTCGAGGGTGCTTTGGGTTTGTCTTCGCCAGTTATAGGACTAGATTGCAACTGGTTGTTCAATGAGGTATTGAGCATCCTACTTCGTTCAGAGAGGAGGGCTGACAAGGTTTCAGTCAAAGGGAGGGAGTTGAGGAGATGCAAGCTAAGCAAAGTTGTGCACATTGTCTGGAAGGGAAATAGTATGAGGAAAAATACGATAGAAAAACATTGGTTCATACGTCTGAGGTGACTGAAATCTCTTTGAGGGACTGGGTGGCTCGATGAGCTATTTGGGCACGAAATTGATGAATTATGCCCCATTGTCTCTGTGCGAGCGGGAACTGCGTCTAGATGGAATGAAAGTGAGTAAAACAGTCAATTGAACAATTCAAAACGTACTTGGATATTTACACCAGCCTTACTCCAAGAAATTTCTGCTAAATCTTCACTCGTCAAAGCACGATGAACGACTCTAGACAACAAGAACAACCAAGCCGCATTCAGATATTCCTTCCGTTCCAAAAAACGCCACATGGATTCGGGAGTATCGAGTAACAACTTCAAATGCGCCGCAAGAGAGCGTAGAACTTTCAGATAGTCATCTGGTCGTACTCAGCAAAGCTGAAATCAAAAAAAAAATAATCAGAAACAAAAACCAACCTTCTGGTCCTTGTTCTGCAATACGAGGTGGTTCATAATCTTGCACTGAAGACGTAATTCTTTTCATTTGGCGTAGAGAGTCAACAACTCGTTGGGAGGACTCGGACATGGAAATAATGGAAGTAGAGGCCTGCAATAAATCACGATATCGTTCTCTATACTTTCAAGATCAAAGGTAAACTACAGTGCAGGCCACGGCCGAAGCTTCACGTACCCGACCATCAACCTCAATTCTTCTTGCTTTGCATCGGCCTCAGCTCTACAGATTGTTAGATAATTATCCTTTCAGTTAAAGGAGGGTTTTGGACAGACTTTAATTTGATTTGGATTGCCTTGATTTCGGAGACAGAGTACTTGACGAATAGGGTGTCTGGATGGACATTGGTAAAATCAAGCTCTGTTGCCTTAACAGATTTCGGATGTTTTGTATTTGGCGAAGACAGTAGATTAGATATAATTGGACTCGCTGCTTGAAAGTTATTGCCTGTCAGCGTAGTGGTCGAAGAGTACGACCTATTTCGCCGCTCGTTAACCATGTTTGATGCTAAGCGCCGGACATTTGAAGTGGGACCTTTTTCTCACCAGTACATCATCTCTTCTGCTGTTTAAAAAATTCAGAACTATATGGATCAGCATGTCATATCATGCAGTCGGTATATCTTAGTTTCCACAGCTGGAACTGATAAATCCCACCCACTTTCATTAAAATAAATTCAGGTATGGATATGATTTCCACTTGAGGGCCTTCACCATCGATTATCGCAGGTTGATTGGTTTTGTGTATTTTTCCGCGTCATGAGATTTAAAGCAGCTCAAAATGTTAATTTTTTAGTGTTTCTGGAGATATAAAAATTGTTGACACTCGCTTCACCCCCATCTTTTCACGTCCTGTGCATCAAGCAAATTACGAAACGGACCCCATGCTCGATAACGGAACTGCTCTGATTTTGGCATGTTTGCACAGAATCATGTTAGCCTCGTCAACAGCCACGTTTCTCCTTGAACTGGCATATATTTTTGTCGAAAATATGGGTTCGTGACGGTTCATGTCACGTACGAAACTACTCTTGTCTTCGACTCAGGACGATGTCCGATTATGACTTTCAGCCTGGGGGGTCCCTCAAGCTTAAAGGAGTTATCGAAGGCTCGATAAAGAAAAAGTGAGATTATTTTCATTATATCTACACTGCATAGCCGATTGCATTCTATTTAGAAAGAAAAAGTCATCTAAATCGAGAGAGAAAGACAAGGGCGATATTGCCCGGTCTCGGTTGCAAGAAACTGGCACAAATTCCATTGATGGAGGTGGCACGTCCATGTTAAAGGAGCCAGAGGTCCCCGTGGCTGCTGTAAATAAAACAGAAGCCGAGAAAAGGTTTGAAGCCGCTCAGCGAGAAAGGGTGAGCTATAGCGCCGGCTGATATGCATGCGTTTCTCTTCTTAAAGGTTTTTTTATGCTTACGTCTTTGCAGCTCGAGAAGAAGATTTCTAAAGTCGCTACCAAAACTCACAAAGAGCGTGTTAACGAGTTTAACAACAAGCTGGAAGCTCTTAGTGAGCACCATGACATCCCCAAAGTAAGTACCCTTTTGCGTTTCACCTTTCCGTCTCTGGTGTCCTTAGCCTTTTCCTTTTTCCTGTTAGGTTGGACCCGGTTAAAACACTCGTTACACTCTTGTTTATACCTTCCTGTGTATTATGTAGTCATAACGCTTTGATGTCCTTATTTACCCTCTAATATACTCTTGTGTCCTTATAACTTCTTAAAATCATCAATTTGTGGGAATTTTGAAATGAAAAGCCGATGGATAAGGTTAGGAACATCTTCCTCAAAACGCCCATACCCAATCCTTGTCGGTGACCTGCATCCACTCTTGTCAGCGACGAAGTTCCTCTTCTCGTTCATCCTCTAACATCTTATTTCCTAACTCATTCTAATAAAATGGCACCTTTGAGCAGAGGAGATGAACCTAAGAAGGGCCATATTTGTCCACCGTCTACTGCAACTCATCCAGCCGACCGTTGGGAAACAGCATTCATCTATTCTTTCATATGCAAATTCACCAAAATAAAACAAGAAGTAGAAGGTCTGGATGCTGTTTCAGAGTTAGTATTGGATACGATCTTGCCGGTTTACTCCGTGTCTGACTATTGTGCACCCAACGTCGTTATCCAGCTTGGAAGAGGCGCTTCTGTTCAATGAACCGCATCATATACTCGAACAAACTCTAGCACGATTTATGCTCAATTTGCGACCACAAACGCGTAATATAAGGTGAGTGTAAATTCCACGTGTGCGTTGCATCAGGCGGTTCATCCTCCAAACTCCTCCCAGCCCAGACATTATTTCGAGCACGGTATCAGCTTACTTCGCGGAGATGTTCAGTAAAGGGGAAATGTCTATCTTCTGGGATGAAGCTATGATGAGAAATGTTGATCCATTCGAAAAAGCCGATTTCTTTGGGTTGGATTGGTCTATGAAGGTACCTTCGCTTGTTTCTTCGACATCTGTACTACGCGTTAACCCCCTCCTGCATATCGCGTTAGCTTCGTATCCTTCGCCAGCTTGTCGAATGGCAACTTAGTCACAGCGTAGAGATCAAAGGACTCATAGACCGTGCTTGGGGCGTTGTTCATATGAAACACAAGAAAACAAACCAGGAGATTGCTCAAGAGACACAGCAGCTTCCAGACGACGATCCGTACTCTAAGAAGAAGCTAATGATGGTTCCATTAGGGCAAGACGTGAAAAAGACACGATATTGGGCGGTCGATTGTAAGAACATTCTTCTCTTTTTCTTCTCTATACCGTATCTGTTCTCGACATGACCAAGTGACACTGGACGCGAGACGAAAGTCTAAATGACTTATACAATCTATTTTTTTCATTACATTCTTTCATGAGCCTCATATCTTGGTGTTTCTGACGCGTTTTTATCCTTGTATTTAGCTTCTCCCCGGCTTTATGTGTCCACAAACCCATGGAAAGTTACTGCGACTTTTACTAAAGTTTCTTCGACAAAGGAGGAGTACTTAAAAGTCATTGAAGACCTCAAAGACAATTCACCTTCTCCTCCAAAAAGTGGGGCGAAGAGACCGAAAACTGATGCAGCCCATTTCGCACTAATAAAACAACTAGAGAGCAGAATAGAGCTAGTAGACCAAGAGGTGCAGGTAAGAAAACGAAAACTTAACGTTTGGGGTTATTATTTACATTTACACGAATTTAATCATCCAGAAAATTGCCAAGTCTAAGAAAAAACTGCTACAAAAACAAATGGCCGCCGCTCAGATTGCGGAAATGAGTCTAAGAGGTCCACGAACGCGCAGAGTTTCAAAAAAACCAGACTATGTGTATTACAATGGCGAAGACGAAGTATATATCCCAAGTTTTTTTACATCAAAATCATCCTAACTAGTCTCCTAGGAAGATGAAGAGGAAGACTTCATTGACGATACGTATGAAGACCGTATGGATGATGAAGCAGATTTCATCAACGATGATGCTATGTCGGAAGACGACGAATATAACTATAAGAACGGCGTCGGAAAATCGCGTGGTCGTCCGCAGCGGGCGGCGGCTTTGGCTGGAGCTGAAAGACGTCGATCCACGCGCACAACAGCTTCCGGTAGCAAAGCTCATACTTCACAGGCAGAATGGCGTGGCGAGCGACGATCCGCTCGATTAGGACCCGCTGCTGACGACACTTTCGATTATCAGCCCCCAGTCAAGCGTCCCCGTACAGTTAGCTCTGCCACACCTTCACTGCACGAAGAAATCATGGACCTTGATGCTCCACCAGAACCACCAAAAGCCACGGCTCTTCGACCGAATGAAATTGCTGTCCCCCAAGTTGCTGGCAAGAAGAAGAGCAAATACTGGTTCTATGCAGTAGAACCTATACCTGGCACTGCGATACCTGAGAAACCCCGAGAAGAATCAGATGCTACATCCTCAGCAGTGTTCATGATGAACACGAACGGAGCTTCAACAGGGACAACAGACATTCCAACGTCGACCAGTCCAGAAGCGGACAGGGGAAATGACGCTATGGTAACAATTACTGCAGAAAACAGTTCGATAAATGGTACAAATGGAACTGTAGGCTTATCCCCTGTCACTTCGTAGCGAGAGTGTCCCGAGGGAATCACTCTGAGGCTAACGATTGTAGCATCTGATTTCAGCTTTCCTTCGAGTTTATTTCCTTTCGGTACTTTGTCAACTTCCCATCATTTCCAAAACGTACTGTATTTTACATTTACATTTTTACAAATATAATTTGTATTTTCTACTATTTATTAGTTCTTGTCAAATTCCTAAGTAGTTATCGGAACTCTCTTACGTAAACGGTACTAAATGCTCTCAAGCTTTTTCAGGTCCCAAGGATGCCTGCGTGTAGCTAAACCTCGATTTGTACATCGCGAGATTTCCTTTAATTCTGTTTCCAACTATACCCCCGATGAGCAGGCACTCGCCAAACACTTTGACGAATTCAAAAATTCAAACCTCGCCTCCTCGGATGGGTCCCGTTTCTCAACTGGTTTATTCCATCACCCCCTTCTACGGCATCATACCCAGTTCAAGGATGCAGCGTCGTTAACATTATTTCGAGCTAATAAACTGGTGGATAGGATTTGCAAAGCTCCGTCATCTCCCTCGGAGCTGCGCAAAGTCGTGAAAAACCTTGACCGACTAAGTGATACATTATGCAGCATCGTAGACCTCGCTGAACTTGTGCGCAGCGCACATCCTGATCCAGATTGGGTCACTAGTGCAAATGAGGCGTATGAAATGCTTTGTGAGTTTATTGCTGTTTTGAATACACATACCGGTCTTTCAGGGGTGCGTGGCTGTTTGTGATTCATGTTTGTACCACTCATTGCCTTATCATTTTTTTATCTAGGCTTTGAAAATTGTCTTGTCGAATGAAAACATCGTTAAGAGTATGTCCCAAGAAGAACACCGAGCTGCGCTCAGCTTCTGGCGGGATTTTGTCAGATCAGGCTTGGATCTTTCTCCACAGAGTAGAGAAAAGTTCATAGCTCTATCATCTGAAATCATCTCCCTTGGAAGAACCTTTCTCGCCGAGGCAGGAAAACCTCGACCCCCTGCTATACTACGGCCAGATGACTTTCAGGGAAACGATCCACAGCTCTTTCGCCTGAAAATGAAGAGCCATAGAGAACCTGTGAAGGTTCACCCACATTCCTCCGAGGCAGAATTGGTCATGCAGAGTGCCAAAGAAGAACTCGCCAGAAGGAAAGTTTTCGTAGCTAGTAATTCAAGTTCGTCAAAGCAACTGGAAAATCTACATCGCTTGTTGAAGGCAAGAGCTGATTTAGCTCATATGAGCGGGAAACAAAGCTTTGCGCATATGGTCCTTGATGATAAAATGGCCAAATCTCCTGGTAAGTAAGATTTTTTGGACTAGCCGTTTCTTCATGAAGCTAAAACCTGCTACTTGTGGTAGAGAATGTTCGACGATTCCTTGACACTAGAATGGCTAATCTGAGACCTCGAGTGAACGAGGTTGTTTCTTCTATGGCGCGACTAAAGAAGCGGACACTAGGTTTACCTGAAACTCCCCAAATATTGGGATGGGACCGGGAGACCTTCACACCACACCTATCGGTTGCTCCACACATTCCCATGCCATTGCTGACGCCAGGCAATGTCTTCGTCGGATTATCTCGGCTGTTTCGCAGTCTCTACGGCGTTACACTACGTCCCGCCGAAATTTTACAAGGCGAAGCTTGGCACAAAGATGTACGCAAACTTGAAGTCATTCATGAAGATCAAGGTTTATTGGGCTGGGTCTACATCGATCTATACCGTCGCTCGAACAAGGCTACGGGCTCTGCGCATTACACTGTTGTTTGTTCACGGAGAACTGACGAAGATGATGAGTATGGCGATTTCACTGAAGAGGAGTTATCCAAGGGTGTTAACCTTGAAGCCCTGCGGGAGTTACTGCCGTTCAATCGCTATAAAGTTAAAGGTCGCCTTGGAACATACCAACTTCCGATCGTGGTTTTATTGTTTGAAATCGCGCATCCCCTTACAGGACATGAATATACGTTTTTAAATTGGCACGAAGTTTTGACAGTATGTCATGAAATGGGACATGCATTACATTGTGAGTGCAGACTGTTTTATCTTTCTTCCCAATTGAGCTGAATTATGTACTAGCCATGATGGCCCTAACGGAGTATCATAACGTTTCCGGAACTAGATGCGCTACGGACTTCGTCGAATTACCGTCTATTCTCATGGAATACTTTATGACATCTTCGGAAGTCTTGTCGAAGTTTGTTGAAAACCCCAATGGTCCCGTATATCCCTCGAATCCCGATACTAGCTTTGCCGTTCTCGATAGCCACACGCAAGTTTTACTTGCTTTGCTAGATCAGGAATATCACTCTGGTCTTGCGTTCGACGCCAAATTCGATTCTACAAAGACGTTCGCTGAGCTTCAGAATACCTATAGTCCGATACCATATGTTCCGGGGACGTCCTGGCAGACTCAATTTGGACATCTATTTACTTACGGTGCTACGTACTACTCATACATGCTTGACCGGGCTATAGCCAGTCGTATTTGGCAACAGCTATTCCAATTAAAACCACTTGACCGAGAAATGGGAGAAAAATACAAGCAGGAAGTCTTGATTCACGGGGGAGGTCGTGATCCATGGGAAATGATAGCCAATGTTTTGGACACTCCGGAGCTAAAACGCGGAGATACGGATGCAATGCAGAAAGTTGGAGAGTGGAGCGTTGTGGATGATGTCGCTACTACTGCTCGTTATTGATTCAACCGTTACAGCCTGGAAAATATATACCCCAAGATATCTAATATACATCGATGTTATGCAACAACAACCAAAAAAGGAACCAGTTGGGAAAAAAGACAGTGTTATATGAAGTACATTCTGGTTTTGATTGGTAGGATTATGTACCTACAGAGCGAAAGAAACAAAAAAACATAACTTATCCATGAGAAGTTCGTTAGTATTCAATAATCCATACACCCCGATCGGTGACCCCGCCTAGTATCCCTTCGGCATCGTCAAAGTCCAAACATTGTAACATGTTGAGGTCGACGCCTTCGGGTGCTGCTAACCGCCTGACATAAGTATCCCTATTTTTATGGTCGGTAAACAAGCCCATAAGATGTAAGTCAGCTTGGCTATCTTCTTCAATCCAAATGGGAAAGGATCCATATCGACCGAGACAGAAGGTAAACCGCACTCCATCTTCTCCGAATGGGACAACAGCTGACCGAGTCCAATATTTCGAACGTGGAATAGGCGTGCGAGATGTTTCAGCAGACGACTTGGTTATATCGGGTGTAGGAAATGGTTCAAATGTTTGAACTTTGATAGTACGACGTGATTCGTCGTCAGGCATAGCAGATATAGAGAATAATGATATTGGGCGAATGGAAGCGGAACGGGGACAAGTATTTCTCCATATCTTGGAGAACCGCGTCTGATACGCATTGTCTAAACGATCTCCTCGTAAAATCAGGGTAGGGGTAATCTTGACCTGAGGTAAGGGATCCGCAGTCTCGGTGGAGAATAAAGTATCGGGGACGGGAAACACAATGGAAGCCGGATTACCACCACGCTCTTCGTGTATAATGATTTGATCCCCTACAACTTGTAAGGTTGGCCAGGTTTCCAGCTGATGCAAATAAGTGAGATAAGCTTCTTCCTTAAAAGTTGAAGAACGTACAGGTATGATAGATTGAGGTAAATGAATCACTGCTGCTGTCGCAGTCCTCCAATTTGCAATCCAAACAACGAACTGGCTTAAAGGTTTATCCTCGAGAATGCATGAATAGGCGGCCACTACATCTCCCTCCAAGGACACGATCCACCACGGCTGATCCCACGGCGAAGACATGATATGAACGAACTTTACGCTCGGGCCTAATGTAGCATCCTCAGTGACCACGATGCGCATGACATGAACCATATGGACATCTGAGGTCTCCCTAATTATTCGATCATGAGTAGACGTTTTCCAAGAGACTGATTTTCATTTACTTACATATCGTCACGCGATTGATCAACGGAAATTGCCAGAACCATGCTTTTACCATCTTCCACCACATCAACGTCAATGCTATGTACTTTATTACCCCCGTGCTCGCACTCGCCAACATTCCGTCCGTCCCGTAAGTCACGACAGGTAAGTTTTCCTTTGATAGTGACAACCAGGAAGAATCTACCACCCGGTAACAGCCGCAGCATCATAACGCTATCATCTTTCTCAGAGAGCTCAAGGTATCGAGGTTGTCTCCATGGGGAAGGAGACTCGCTGCGCCAGGTGTTTTCTAATCGGAGACCACGTCGGCAGAATGATTGCAGCTCTTCGGTAGAAAAGCTAATGCGAGGGCGAAAAGGAGGAAGAGCCAGCGGAATACGATTACACAAGTTGAAGGTAAACGTATACCAAATATGACGGGAGTTCGTAAAGTTGTAAATACGACGATTAACCTAAAGTAAACGTCAGCCCTGCTATCGGACATAAGGCGATACTCCTTTAGAAAGACTTGCCGTTTGCAAAGAAAAAACATCTTCCATGTCCAGATGATAGCAAATCTCCAGAAGAATGTCCTCGGGTAGATTCAAAAAGTTGGCCATGTTCGTTTTGAAAATTGACGAGCTGCTAGGAAATCAACGGTTGATAGTTCAAAGTTCTCAGTGCCATTAAGTATATGGCGGCGACTGTGACATGGTGACAGACGTCGCGTGACGACTTGATGATCCTGAACCGGAACTTCGTCCAAAAAAAGTTTTTCTCAACCAATTATCCTATTTTCGGTGGGTTTGTTCGGTTATGTTCGCAAAATTAAGTAGGTAATTTCAAACTGCTAAATTCTCTTCAAACTTACAACCAAGTTGACACTAAGTTAGGAATGAATAATACATAAATTTTAAATAAATGTTACGGCCGTGTTTTGCTGTCAACAAATACGCCTATTGGAGGACTTTCGAGATTATCACCAAGGCTCGCCGAACTCCACTCCAAAAGGAGGTTTCTCAGCTCTTCGGCAGCTTGTTCGAAGGACTCGGAGTTGGATGAGAACTCTGAGCCAAATTGTGTCTGGTTAAGGAAGTCCTTTGACGGTGACAGAGTATCTCCGTGTTGATCTCCCAGGCCATGACTCCTGCATTTGGATTGTCCTATACCGCCTTTGCAGTGGACGTGATTGCTCGAGTTGCCTTGAATATATTCGTGTTGATCGAATAAAGGTGATGAACCCACATCAGAATCGGCGGTAAAAATGGGTGAATCGCCTGGATGCAATTCTTGCTCGTCCAATTCTGGAGACATTATGTCTTGTAGGAAAGTAAGAGATAAATCGAGCTCCTCCTCTTGGTGGGTGTGGGTACCATCCGACGTTTCGAGCAAACCGTCGCCGGCAAAACCATTCATAAATGAAGCCCAGTCAAACAAATTGACGTCTAACTCCCATGACTCGTCTGGAGGTGATATATCTACCTCATGGACATTTGGATGCGCGAGTTCGGCCCGGCATAAGCGTATTTCCTGGTCGTTTGTTATTGAAGAACTGCTTTCACTTCCCATATCTGTCGATACTGGTGTGTTGAATTCTAGCGTTGTCGCTTGCAGGTCGTGGTCCTGTTTGGGCTTTTTGGATGGTATAAAGTCGGACGTTTCGAATTGTGATCGAGTACGCTTGTTTGATGCAGCCGAGAACGTACAGTTGGAAGGTGCGGATTCAGTATAATTTTCAAGAATTTCCGGGGAGAGTATCGTTAGCGAATCTAAAGGGGTTGAGAATGTGAAAGGAAGTCCCATAATCCGAGAAGATGTGTTTCGGGGGATTCGAAGGCATAGGTGTGATCTAACTCGTTCTCAAAAGCATTGGCGACCCTGATTTCTTGTTACTAAAGTATGCAAATAAATAAAAATAGGACTAACCTATGGCGTTTGATTTTCGCGGAATGTCTATCATCTTCTGGTATCAAAGGGGATACAGAAAATGTACTCTCCGGCTCGGAAGGCTCTTCGCTAGGAGACGTCGAGATTGTTGAAGTCCGAGAAACGCATCTATTCCGGGCTTCTGCTTCCCAGCTGTTTTCCTCCTCTCTCCCTCTTTTTCTACTTTCGGATATCGCGGATGAAGCTGTTGATTCAAGATCAAGACCCTCAGCCCAAGGAAGAGGACTTGAGCTAGCTGTATTTGCGCAGAATCCTTGACTAGCGGAACGAAGTTCGCCCTCTTCTTCTAGGGTGATTTCGCGTAATAAATTGGCAAGGTCAACCACCCAATCTCTAGGCTTGGCTTGCTCTTCGTCCCATGCTTTTACTTTAGTTTGCATCGACAGGATATTCTCGACAACACCTTGAGGATCTTGCCTTCTCCTCGTTCCTCCGCTAACAAGGACATGAGTACAGACTTCAACCATGGCCTTCGTGTCCCCCTTATAGTATTCGTTACAAATGTCTATCCATCCGCTTCTTCTGCGGGAGTTTGTGAACCAATTAGAAATGGTGGTGAGATTGACCTGTGAGCATGAAGCCTCTTCGACAATTGCTAGCTTCTCTTGGAGTGATGGATAGGGATTATGTAGATGATTATAGAAAAAGGGATAACAATATTGAGCAACGGTGGACATTGGTTTAGTATGGGAAGAATTGGGTATCTCTCTTGTGGTCTTTGACATGGTAAGGTGGTATGGACGGGATTCTTGCGGACAGAAGATATCGTCAGAGGGGGGGGACTCTATACTAGTTGAATCATCGCGGGTTGAGAACGTCCTCAGCTTTCGGTATGGTAGTGGGTATAATGGGGATTGGATATCAATCTATAAAACCATGTGAGGATTCTCTATTAGCACGCTGTTTTCTTCTCACCATTGTATATTCCTAGGGTGTCGAGACTTTATTTTGCAGGTGGGAGTCAAATCGCAGGAAGACTAGTTCGGTGCAATCTAGGTGGTTAAGCAGAAAGGTGTCACAATATTATGGAACAGGGTTTTTAACGAGGAAGTTTTGAAAAGAGGTGAATATGTTGTGAGAGTTTGTGGTTTGGGAAAGAAAGGCAGAGGCCCGTGACGTCTATCCAATCACTAGAATTAAACCTCGGTCGCTGCACCTCGGAATCAAATTGCCAGCTAAAGGATCCGGAAAGAATGAACAATGAGCGAAAGATAATGCTCATATTTTCGGCTCATGAAGCGCTATTCATAGTGTATGTCTTATTTACTTTTTTGTTGATAATGCAATTGTTAGAAAGTATGTCCTTTTTTTTCGAGCGAGGCGTTATTGAATTTACAACCCATTTAACAGTCCAAATTTTGCTTCATGAACCGGAAATCGCTGAGTATACGGAGGTGTGGGAAGTTGATCCAGAAACTCAGAACAATGGAGGAGGACAATAGCGTTCCCTCCATTAAGTTTGCTTCCGTTTCTCCATGTATCCCGAATTCGCAAAGAGCATTTGTGACATACGATATCAGCCTGAAATCCTGAGATTCAATATTAGTTTATTATGATACGTTTCACAGATTTGTAGGAAAAGTGGTCAATGCAGTTGTTAGGCTTTTCCAGGAAAAACTCAACAATACTTAGTCATATTATTGCCGATTCATCTGGCGACTCGGAGGTCGTCCGTTTTCCGAGATCTAGGCGACGCTCCCGCGCTCGAATAACGAGCGGGCAAAGCTTTTTGCTAGTCTTAATTTACGCCAAGTTTGCACGACAAAATAATTTTTGAGGATGACAGGTACACTATGCGTTAAATTACAATGGAGGTATTACAGGATTAAAATTGATATCGTATTATGAGTTATGATCAGGCTCAGAAGGCTGATTACTGGGAAAAGAAAAACATAAAAGCTCATCCAAAAATAAGTTAGACTGGGGAATATCGTTTAAGACGATAGAAGGGGTTTCCGAAGAGGGTTCTTGAACCAAGCTTGGAATTTCGAGAATTTCTGGTTCCACGGGTTCGGCAGCTTCAAAATTACTAGTCTCTACGTCTTCTTCAGAAAATGGCAGCTGCAAGAAATCGTTGGCAATTTGAATCGTGTTACCATTGGCAGATTGAAGCGCGCTATCTTCGTTTTCGGGACAAAAGAAACCCATAAGATTTTCCCAATTGAACATCTCGAATTCGGTTTGTCCGACTTCGATGTTCGAATCCGGCGTGGTGGGTACTAATGTGGTTCCATCTAGAAGCTCGGTGCTGCCAGGCAAACAAACCGAAGTGGGTGCTTCCGAAAGCTGCTGCAATAGTTTAGAGAAAGAGTCGAGTTCCTCGCTCGATATTTCTGGGAGAGGAAAATTCAGTGGAGGTTGGCTAATGTGTTGTGTCGAATGTGTTTCTGGGTTATGATCGCCTCTGGGTACTTGGATGAATTCGGGCAAAGATATAATTAACGATTCCTCCGAATCGACGACATTAGACAAACGCCTTCGTTTCGCGGTGGACTGCTCGGTCTTATTTTCGTCGGTGTTGAATGATCCGAGATCGACATCAGTCCAAGTCCTCTTCTGTTGTAAAGACTGCGGGTCACTTGACTGATCGCTCGACGTGATTGTCGTTTCGAGATCTTGTAGGTAGCCTGTATTTTGCAAGTCCCAGGGAAGACTGAAAGTAAATGAGCTGTGCGTTGGAGTTATATCGCCACCGAAAATAGCTTGAGGACATATATCTTCTTGCATAGGTGGTATCTCGGAATTCGTAAGTGCTAATGGTGGGTCGAGTTCTGGAGAAGAGGTCTCGGACCTGAAAATATATCAGAAAATTTTGAAATAATAAATTGATTTAGAATTCTTGAGGTACCTATGTCGTTTAGTGGGACGTGTTAAATCAAAGTCTTCATCCACGTCGGTTGAATTGGACCAGCTTAACGATGGGGTGCGAGAAAGCTGAGAAGCGAAATCGTCCGAGGTTCGATAAGAGGTCGTGGGGTGGAAGGGGAAACTGTCATCGTTCAAAACTCTATCGTCATCGTCCAGGTCAATAACGTCAGCCTTGCGTTTCGAATTCGCAGGGCGACTACTAGTAGGTACTGGGTTAACATTCGGATGTATTGATGGTGACTCCTCATGTATCGGAAAACTCGTCGGTTTTGCGCCCGCCAATATTTGAAAGCCAATTTCTATGAGGGATTTATCTTCAAGTGAGTACGAATCAAGTAATTCGCATAATTCGACAACCCAAGGACTCGGATCCGTTTGGATCTTGTGCCAGTTTTGTACTTTCATTTGCATGGTCAAGATAGCTTCGACAGCAGCTTGAGTTATGGGAGGACGCGGAGCGGCATCTGACATGTTGTCAATGAGTACCCATTCGCAGGCGGTCACCATGCTTCTAGTATCTCCTTTGAAAAACTCGTTACATATGTCCATCCAGCCGCATCTCCTGCGGGAATTGGTAAACCAATTCGAGACATTTGTGAGTGATATATCTTGTAACCCGCTTTCTTTCAAGAGAGTTTCCTTCTCGGCTAGTGTGGGATACGGGTTGTGTAGATGGGAAAGGAAGAAAGGGTAACATATTCGAGCTATTGGGGAAAGGGGTTTCGAGGACGAGGGGTGAATATTGTAGGATCCGTCTTCGAGAGCCTGGTCATTCTGAGTGGTAAATTTATATTGGGGATATTCAGCATCGAAGAAGGATGTCGAGGGTTGGCGAAACTCCTGTAAGAACGATTTACTTGACTTCTGTGGAGAAAATTCAGGTAAATCAAAACTATACTAAGGTGAGGGGACATACCATGAGGGCGAGAAAATAGAGGATATCAGTAGGGTTGCGATATATAGTAGTGAGGAATTTGACGTTGTGAAAGGTTCAAACAACGATGAGGGTGGAATATAGTATGCTATTTCAGCAGATAAACTTCGGGGGGAGATGGTACTTGTAAACTTGGGCGTGTAAGAATGTTCAGGCAGTTTTGAGGGCAAGAACAGCAATGAAAGGTAAAGATAATGAACCCAGACTGTTCGTACCAGTGGTTAAGCGAGGGACAATAGAGATACAGCAACTTTTAAGTTTGCTTCCGTCGAAACCCCAAAAAGCAGACCACCACCGACCATCGTGATTGGATGGGGTTAATCAAGCGAATCTGGACCCGAGCAACTGGCTCCCATTGTTCGTCTTCAAACTTTTTGCTACTGTCTTCCTAGAGACTTCAAGCTTTCAAATTTCAAGAATCAAGTGTACCTTTCATCACCGCAATCACATTCTCACTAATCGTTGTCTCATGGGCTCTCATGTCTGGCTTACGGTGATACTGAGAACGAATTGATTTTGCCTCTGTTGCTTGTGTTGCATGGAGTCATAGCACGAGAACCTCAGGCTGTGCCAGATACGCATGGGTTCAAAAGCACCATGAAGCGGTCAACAGGCGATCCAAATGCATGATACAGATCGATTTGTGTTCAGTTGTGTTTGCAATGGCGAGTTACACTTACGATACTCGCCGGCGCTCAAGGACCTCCGAAGATCTTCCTTGATGAGGTTGTGTGCCAAAACGGAAATTTCCGAATCCTTGCTTTTCACGAATCGCACTAATCACTGCAGCGTTGGCTTTCGGTGTAAGTTATTTCCGGATTTTTTACAACTTAAGTTTTCTCAATTCGCTGACCAGATGAGTTCCTTTCAGATATGAAAAGTCTCGCTGTAGCTCCCACGGCATGCTTCCACGACTCAGTACACTATCAGAATATCTTTCTCCTCTGATGCCACAAAATACTATGGGATCCGGTTCTGCGTTCAAAACTCCCGGGGGTTCTGGGACAAGAATGACTCGAGTAATGACCGGAGCGTTGACTCATATAGGTCATAAACGGTAAAGAAAAAGTGAGATCGCACCACCACGTCCATCCGTTCGTCTTTAAGTTATTATGACGGGGACCGAACTTAATAAATAAGGTTGGACAGCATGTTTTCATTTTTCTTTCAGGGAGAATCATTTCGTCAGCCAGTAAAACACCCTGGCAATTCGTTTTGCGAAATCGATTTATAGTTCATCTGGGCTCGCGAGGAGCTTTTAGATCACCCGCTTGCGTGCAATGGTTCCACTGGCATAAACTCGTGGAATTGTTCGCTGTGAGTAACATTATTGACAGTTGCGATAAAGAAACGTACTTTATATTGACAAACGTGCCAGAGATGCAGATTATGTGAGACGGACAGCGAAGGAAGAGTCACTTTAGCATGCTCGAAGGACCAGGAACAGGTCTAATTCTTTCTTCCTTTGGTTCATTTTTCAGGTATATTCACGGCACATATATTATCCGGCTTTCCATTCGAAACCCGATAACTTTACAAAACCGGGCCCTGTAGATATTTTTGTGGAAATATGCCGGGAGGTAAAATACCATTACATCTCTTCTTAGCAGAAGACGACAAACATTCAGAGTTATGACACCCTTTAAGTCGATTCCGTAAAAAAAGAACTCCTCATGGTAGTGCCACTTGGCTGACAAGGGGGCATATGGTACGTGTGTGTGTGCCTTTCTGAATCTCACCGGCACTCAGATTTCAATTCATTGGTTGCAAAAGTTTCCCGAGCTTGCGCCTAAAAAGCTTGCAGAGAAAGTAGCTCAAACACTCTTGGTTATAAATGCGCGTGAAGAGTGTTTGGTCAAATTATAAAGGCAGCTAGCAACTAAATTCAAATTGAGTTTTTTTTGTATCGGGTTGTGATTGAATCAATTTTATCATCTCTCAAATTATATTAGTTCGCATTAACTGCGTCTGATGAGAATGCACGTAACATGAAATGTTTTCTGAGATACCCTGGTCCATGTTCGGTTGATAACTTCCGTTATTTGGACAACCGTAGTAACCCGTCTTCAGACGATTACATGCAGTAGGAACTAAAAAAAACATTTTAAGACTTATAAGGTAGATGACGGTGGCCTACAAAATGAGCGAAAGTTCGAAGACGTAGAAATTTGCTATTTTGATGTTTGAAACCACTTGACTTTAACAGCATACTTATGTATTATTTAACCGACTGCACAATTGTCGAATAACATTTACTTGATCCAGTCTGTTCCAAGCAGTCGGATAATTGCACGAAAGGAAAAGGAGCCAATTAATTTAAAAGAAGAGGGGGAAAATAAATGAATTCATCATGCACGCACCACGAGATAGGCCGAGATAGGCCGCGAAATCTCAGCAGATAAAGCTAATTGTTTTCAATTAATTTGCTTCGAATTCTGTTTAATAAGCCGGGAGACCGTACCTCGCGAATTAGAAGTCGGTTTCCGGTTGACAAAGTTCATACTCCCATGAGAAAACGGAAGACATTACAAAAGAGACGAAAAAAAAGGAAGTTGAGGTTTAAGCTCAGGAATTCGAATCCAATTATTATTAAGAAGGGGGAAAAAACGCAGCTATGACTTTGCGAGGGGCGAATCAACACTGATGTAATTGATGATGGACGTCGAAACGTCGGACGATGGCCTTACGGTTTTCAAAAAGGGTGGGCGATCTAAGTTGCGTACCCACGAATCAATGATAGACGCGGGCGGTCCGCGATTTTCAGTCGCAAATCAGTGCACTCTGCCAGCAGTAGTACATATCAATTTGATTTTGGTTTTGAATCTGAAAAGAGAATGACGCAGTTCCGTTCTCGAATCTCTTATACGTAAGTTTGGCTTAGTGATGGTGTTGTACATTCAGATCATCTGGAGAGGTCTGAGGAGTCCGAAAAACGTGAGGCAGAGATAGGTCTGTGAGACAGTTCAAGTTCAAGCCAAGATCGGAGCAAAAATACATCCGAGTCCGAACACTCCGAGCCGCCCAACTCTTCCGAGTACCGAGTGCCCTGAGCGGCATCGTTTTTGTCATTAATACTCCAGAATCCACGCGCGTCGCGAAGTTCGAGTAACGAGTTTGCGTCTCATCTCATAAGTACATCTCGACTTCTCGAATTTCGAAGTCGTTCATTTATATTCTTCCGTTGTCTCAAGAAAAATAACAAGGGAACAATAACTACTATTACATACGTTATCTTTCCGGTTTTTTCTTTTCTAATATCCATTGCACTGATTTGAGTTATATTCATTTATTGTCCCCTAAAGATTCTCAAGAAGAACAGGCACAAAAAATAACGAAAGCAATAACTATTATTATTGCATCTTATTATTCAAGTTATCTCGCGAATTTCCACTGCGCTAATCCGAGTATTGAAGAAAAAGAATGGTCTGTGCCTTGTACATACTAATCTACAATCCAATCAAGTCCAAGTCCAATTCCAAATACGGGGTATACACTAAACAACCTGAAGATCATCCTCCGTCGCCGTCGCTCGACTCCCTCTACCACTCCCACTCGGACCCTCATCCACACCCCTGACATCTTCACTTTCACCCCTACTCCTCCCACCCCGACTCCTAGGTGACAAAGCAGTCATCTCAATAAACAAATCCGGATCCTCACTCTCAATATACCTCGCACTCTCTTCATCATGCGCCCAACTCTCTTCATCCAAATCCAAAATCGCACTTAGATATCGTCCAACTGGACCACCGCTGATAATACTACTCATCCCGCTAGTGCCAGTGCCAGTTCCAGTTCCAGCTCCAGTGCTAGTGCCGCTCCCACTGCCGGTGGCGACGTTCCATTGGTGTCTTCGGATTGCACTCGACCTCCGAGTCGACCGCGACCTTGACCGAGACCCCGCGCTTAGGTTTCTTTTGAGCCGACTGGAAGTTGGACCGGGCTGTACACGTATCAGTGACGATACTCCTCCTCCTTCTCCGGTTCTTCCTCCTTCGTTTTGATCTTGACTTTGATCTTGGTCTGTACTGGAGTTGGTATTGGCACTGGTACCGCCTGCACCGGCACCAGCAGGTTCCCAAGGTAATGTACTCTGCGAGAGTTTTGTTTCGCTCGCGCGGATGGCTTGTCGGAGGTTCAGTAGAATTCGGGCGGTTAAGACTGAATGAATAACGCGCTGCAATCTAAGAAAAGGTTGGTTGATTAGGTGAATAAGAGGGAAAGGAGAGGACTTGCTCTTCGAATGAGGGTGCATTTGCCGACTGTCAATGAACGCTCAGTTGTCAAAAGAACCGTTGGAATGAAATACACGAAATGAATTTTGAACGCACTGGTATGACTTGATTTATGATATTGGCTAGTGACCAAACTTGATTCCGGAAAAATAAAATGAGATTCAAGCTCGTGAGTATATTAACCTCAGGGTAGGGCAGTGTGTCGTACCAGCGATGAAAAAACAATACAGAATAGCTGGACAACTAGTCGTCAGTCCTACTAGGTAAGTGCTTTTTCTTTAAATGGTTACCATCTCTATGCAGTGTTATGAGCAACTTCGATCTCTTCGATTTAACTAACGAAGATTTAATGTTGTCCTGGAAAGAGATAAGAACAACGCACTGGCTTGTCGACATTTGTAGAGCGTGAGCACAAGAATAACTGATTAAAAATAAGATAAGCAAAACAGTCATCCTTTAATTCGTTGCTCACTGATTTCAAAAGAGAGAATAATGATATAGTCGAATATAATTATCGGATTCAGAAATGCGACGAGCCAGCATCCAGGCGGGTATCCTTCTGCAGCTGTACCGACTAAACAATACAAAAAAAAGATCAGCGCATTGTGGAATGATAAGAAAAAAAGGAGCACCCCGGCATATACTATTTATTGTACGTACATTCAACACGAGCTAGACTGATGCGCGCGAATACAAGAGAGAAAGTGGCACCGGCGAGCAGAACAGTGAGTAAAATGATGAATAATTTGAGGTTTCGTTCCCAGACGGCCCATGTTCGGAAGACTAGAACAGCTTTTGATTTCAAAATCGACGGGCAATTATGCATAAGCTGTTGCTAGACACTCCAAGAAAAGAAAGATAGTTACTTTCTGATATGATCATTCCGACAATGGTGAGCCCTTTTTAAAAGAATTCATTGAATTTGTTCAGCAACGTGCTTCTTGTAATCGATAAAATGAGCATACATACATGCGGATGCTGTGAACAGGCGTTCGCAAGTTGGAACGGAGTGATTCGGAGAGGCGACTAGTAGTAGTAATATGTATGTTGCGCACCGTCAGGTAATGATAATTTGAAATAATGATGATATGTTTACGCACGAGCTAAAAGTAAGACGCTGTCTGTGAACACGGAGTATCGAGTCAGAATGTATAGTACTTTTCCTGTACTCCATCGTGTAGGCCAGATGAGTTCGACTTCTTGGGGAAGACAGATAAAGTAATCGGTTACCTGTGTCGTTAGGATGATCAGACACCTTCAAAAGTGAGCCTGAGATAACTTACGGCTATAGCAAAACTTGCAACTTTTTTGAATGTTAGCATTTAATGAGGCAAAATAGCGTTGAATGTACTACGAACCATTGCAGAACTAGGATAATGGTACGCGAGAACGTCAAACTTGAATAAAGCGGGGAAGGCGAAAAACTCACTCTATATGTCTCGCTAATTAAAACGATATCGATGACTGAAAACATGTCAATCGCCAATTAACCATGATAGACTATTAACAGTCAAAGAGAGGAGCGGAAAGAGAGGAGAGGAACATCCTGACTTTATAAGGACTATTAGATGATGTATGTAAATTGAAGGGAGAAAAAACTTAATTAAAATTAAAATTACCATGTCATCCATGCGGGACAGAGGGCTCAGTTTTACAGCCTTTCGAGCGCTAGAACCTTTGTAGAGACAAGAGCTCAACTTGAAAATTGAATGAAATCCGGCTAGGCTACTAATAGGATTTAAGAGTTATGTATGTATGTATTGGCATGGTGCCAGTCTTGAATGGGCTATGGTCGCAGTAACACTGGTGTGGGAAATTTTGATTTCTGAAATTAGAAACAGTTAAGAGGAAAAAAGGCTGTCACCGTATCATGTGTTTTAAATATTTTTGTCGCCTGATATATAAGAAAAGAATTTGTCATGGTATATGTATGCAAGAGAAGGTGGCGAAGCGACGGTGACTCATGAGTCGCCGCGGCTGAATGTGTAAGTAGAACTTCTTGAACGCCGTGAATATTTTTTTTTGAGAAGAGACATAGTGCGTGCATACATACATGCATACTAAAACGAAGACGCCGCTCAGAAGACTAGCTAACACGCGTTCAAAGTTGCGCACGCGCACGCGTGCGCGTGTGGCGCTAACGTTCAAGATCTAGTTCTTGCCGTAAATTCATATATTTCGAAAATGTTGGACCGGAGGTGAAGGAGTTGTAGTTTGCCAATGAAGATTTGGTTATTATAGCGATGCACGCTGAACGTGGACTCTGGCGTCGAATTTGAAAGAAAGAGGGTGTGTTCTATAAATAAACACACAAGCTGCCAGCATTGGTGAGAGAGAGAGCCTGAGAACTTCCATTCGAAGCTGAACGCGTGAACGTCTGCAGCTTGTAGCAAAACAATGATTGCTACCGCGACTGTCGGCCGGCATTTGATAAAATAATGAGATGAGTAATTCAATATATGTAAGTAATATGGTTGCGGTTGTTTGGCTAGTGAATTGGAGTGATTTTGGATGGCATCATGGCTTGCAAACAACCACTCTAACAAAGATCCATCAATTTAAAATAAAACAGGAACACAATTGGGACGCAAACCAAGTTGATAATAGTATGGTCCGATTCAACTGTGTACTATACGCATTTGACAAGGATCATTGTATGTAAAGAAGCTTTGAAATTGATGTTTCAACTCAACTTCTGAAGAAATTCACACCAATTGAATGAAGGGAGATCCGAGCTGGTTTGAGGAATATAAACATTTGATACTATTGATGCTGCGGAGGCCTGTCTTTCAGAAAATGGATGGCGATCTGTGAATTCTAGAATTGTATTATACCAGTAGTGTCCTAGTACTAGTACTATGAGGTATCGATGAGTGAATATGTATATGGGGGTGATAGAAAAGTCTCTCAACCGGGCTCTCTAGGTCTTCAGATACCCGGCAAATTACAATACCCGTAATCCTAAGTGGGCCTTTTAAGGGGGGAATGACAGGTGGAACTTTTGACATGACATGGTGGCAAAAGGGCATGTGATAGCAAGCCAAGCGCTCTCACACGATGATCTGCAGAGTCACCGTCGTACAGTGTGTGAACCGGAGTCCATATTCGTCCGTTCAGGTCCAGGTCGTGGAGATAAAGTGTTCATTTCAATGTACTCCCCTCTGTCCACTGGCACTGGCAGTGGTGTATTACCCTGCCCTTCTTCAAGTTGCGTGGCCGTCTCTGCACTCTGAACCCGCATCGCACTCTCCTCGTCGTGCGTCCACGTATCCTCGTCCAAATCCACAATCGTACTCAAATACCGTCCAATGCCGCTTGAACTTGAACTAGTAGCAGTCGAATCGTCCATATTCCATTGTCTCCTTAATCCACCTCTGCCCCGACTCGTCGTTCTTCTTGGTCTAATACGAGCGCGAGTATAACCAGGGCTTCGTCCGATACCACCATGAGACATTCCCGCAGCTCCAGCTTCCCAATCCATTGTGCTCTGTTGAGAGCTCTTCAGCTCGTTCGCTTGGACTGCTTGACGCAGGTTGAGCAGTATTCGAGCTGTCAAAACAGAGTGCATCACCCGTTGCATTCTATGTATCTCCGGTGAGTGTGTGCATTTTGAAAAACGGATTGCTACTCACTCTTCAAACGATGGGGAATTGGCAGACTGTAATTAAATTATTAGTATGCTCAATTTCCTTTTATGAGAGACGCACGGAAGTTACGACTTGGTTTACAATGTTGGCTACTGACCATACTATTCAAGCCGAGCCGGTCATAAAGAGAATTTAGCGGAGTAAATGAAAGGCCGTACGAACGATGAAAAAACAGTATAATATGGCTGAAACTGACGTCAGTAAGACAGCATATTTGAGTTCTAGTACACACCGTCTCTGTGTAACGTAACGAGTAACTTGGATCTTCCTTTTTTAACTGGTGAAAACAATTAATAAAGTCTGCGGGTAACAAGGACTAGGACTAACTAGCTTGCCGGCATTTGTACAGTGTCAGTATGAGAACAACTGTTGAAAAATTCAAATAAATTCAGATATACGAGTTCTTGCACTTACTGATCTCAACGCAGAGGACTATAATGTAGTCAAAAATGATGAGCGGGTTCAGAAAGGCGACAAGCCAGCATCCTGGCGGATATCCTTCCGCCATTGTTCCATCTATAGAAATGGATAAGCCAGCCAATTGAGATCACATGCATATATACATACATTCGACGTGGCTGAGACTAATGTGGGCGAATACGAGAGCCAGAACGATACCGATAAGCAAAAAACTGAAGAGAATGATGAATAATCGTATGTTTCCTCCCCATACGGCCCAAGTTCGGAAGATGAGAACGGCTTGTACAAAAGGTAAGCCAAAAGAGATCCATAAATTGAAATGGCAAGGTACCTTCTGATATAACCATTCCAATAATAGTTAACCCTTTAATAGACGAATTAAGAAAAGCAAGGGGAGGATGTCATGAATTACATACAGGCAGCTGCTGTGAAAAGGCGTTGACAAGTTGGGGTTGAGTAACTCGGGGATGCGACTAGAATTTGGACACGTCAACTGTGAAGGTACCGCTCAGTAAGAGTATCACGTACAGAAAATAAGCAAGACGCCATCGAGGAATGGGGAATATCTAGTTGCAAAGTAGAGTACTTTGCCTGCGCTCCATCGTGTTGGCCAGACGAGCTCGACTTCTTGAGGAAGGCAGATCAAGTAGTCGGTGACCTATTCAATATTAGTATCGAATAATTAGTATGATAACACACGTACAACTACGGTAAAGCTAGCAGCTAGGTGGCGGGTTAGTGCATGTCACATTTGAGAATAATATGTTTACCATTCCAATACTATTGAAATCTTAGCGAATTTCAAAAGTAGAGGGATCTAGACGACGTACGCTGTATGATCTGCTGATGGCGACGATGTCAATGACAGAGAGCATCCAGGACCAGATTGTACTTGGGCCATGTGCTTGTGCATTATATACAATACAGTATTAGAGTTCACGCATTCTTCATTTGAATTGAGAGATCACGAGGTTTGGCGACTTTGAGAAGTCGAACTGTGTGCTTCCGGAATCCAAAGTGGGAGATAAAGAGGACTCTGAATTGAAATTCACGTTTCATAAAAAAAAACTGTCGATAATTAAAATATTCTCAGGATATTGTCACATTTGTAATGTCACACCGTCATGACTTGTGCGGTCCGTGTTCTCGCAGTGTTCACTGCACATGATAGAGTCAGCTTGTCGCGCGGTCCGTCCTAGTCTTTTCGTTACTCCACTTCAAAACAAAACATAAATTGCGAGCGAGGTCAAAATGTAGCACTCGACTACTTGATCCATGTATCTCGAACTAGTGATAGTAGTGCTGCAGCTCTGTCTATTTGTCCTGGGCTTGGCTCCATCCGGTCCATGGGAGTCATTCAACATCGCTCCCTCCTCCAGAACAGTCTATCCAGGCTCTATTAAACGCATAACCGGTCCCGTCACTAATCCCCAAAGTCTCGTTCATTCCGGAGATCAAGACCGAGATTTCATGTCACTTCAGCCTGGATCCTGGGTTACATTTGATTTCGGAAAAGAGGTGAGTTTTAAAAAAATGCACCTAAATAGTGATTGACTGGATGAGCCAGATAGGTGGATGGGTCTCGTTCTCATACTCGACGCTCAATTCCTCTTCCATACAACTCGCGTTCACCGAATCACCTCTCTTTATCGGTCCCATCTCAGACGACTCAAGCTATCCATCCGCGAACACCTCATACGACGGTGCACTCGACGTCCTCTTACCTGCGCCCGCGTCCGAGTCCTCAAGTCAAGTTAGAACATGGGTGCAATGGACAATACCACGAGAAAAATTACGCGGCGGGTTCAGATACTTGACTGTCGTTTACCCGTCATCCGACACGAGTTCCAGCGTTCAAATCGCTAATTTATCCGTGTCAATTGAGTTCATGCCTCACTGGAATGGTGTCCGCGATTTAAGAGATTATTCTGGTTATTTTTATGCTACCGGGTTGAACGACGCGGAAACGTATAACAAAGCTTGGTATGCAGGAGTAAATATCATTTCTTGGTCCACCAAAAAAATTATAAATAACAAATATCTGGTAGGCGTATACTGTGCAGACTAACACTGTTCCCGTCAACACAGGAAGACAAGTCCCCTTCGTGAACTCAGGTACGCTCGTTAAACACCTTCATACTCTCATATTTAACACCTATTTAATACCCTTCAATTCAGCCGAAGGATGGCTTAACAACGCAACCCTAACATTCAACATCTCCCGCCTCTCCTCCGGCTCCTCCTCCTCTTCGAATCCAAACTCAAACGACCCATCAATCATCCCCATCATCGTCGACGGCGCAAAACGCGATCGTGCCGTCTGGCCAGGCGACATGGGAATAGCCGTCCCTACTCAATTCGTCTCCACATTCGATTTAACGCCTACTCGAAATGCATTATCGATCATGTTTGAGAGTGTTAACCCCCATACGGGGATGTTAGCCGAAAGTGGTGCGTTTTTTCTCCCAAGAGAGTGTTTGAATTTGAATGTTTGAGTGAGTATATTTACTTCAAGGTCCCCCGTTGAGTCAGACAGGTTCGGATACATATCATATGCATACACTCATCGGAACGTATAATTATTGGCTTTATTCGGGAGATGACAAGTGGGTGCAGTCGATTTGGACGAATTATACGAAAGCGGTGGGGTATCTTGCTGGTAGGGTGGATGCTGCGGGGTTGTTGGATGTTGGAGGAACGAGGGATTGGGCGAGGCTTGGGCAGGGGGGACATAATTCTGAGGCGAACGCGTTGTACTATCGTGTAAGTGAGAAGGGGCGGGGAAGTGGAGGAGTACTTATTTGGATAATTTTAGGTTTTGACGACGGCTTCGATTCTCGCTGCGCAAATCTCGAATGATTCGGAATCATTATCCCTCAACACACAATGGTCTCAAAACGCGACAGCCTTACAACAAACATTCAACGCTCTATTATGGGACGACGCTGCAGGACTATACAAAGACAATACCACCACTGCCGGTGCATTCGTCCACCCACAAGACGGAAATTCCTTTGCGCTATTATACGGTCTCACAATGAACGATACCCAAAAAAAAAGAATAAGCGAGGGTTTAATGAAGAACTGGGTAGACGTTGGAGCTGTTGCACCTGAATTGCCTGGAACTGTGTCACCTTTTATATCCGGGTTTGAAGTGCAAGCGCATTTTACGGCCGGGAATGATGATGCGGCGCTTGATCTTTTAAATCGGACGTGGGGTTTTATGTTGAATACGCCTGATAGTGTGCAGTCGACGTTGCTTGAGGGGTATACTAGTAACGGGTCCATCTGGTAAGAATCCTCTTTCTCCTTCTCACCCATCATGATTTGATTTGATTTCTTGTTCTCATTTTTTTTCCAAGGTACCGCTCCGCAGACGGATACAACTACGACCCCTCATACACATCCCACTCACACGGCTGGTCAAGCGGTGCAACCTCCTCACTCACATTTTACCTCCTCGGACTTCAACTCGTTTCAAAATCAGGTTCAACCTGGAAAATTGAACCTCATCCCGGCTCTTCATCTTCTTTGGGTTCGGTGGAAGGGGGATTTGAAACTGATTTAGGCTGGTTTGGCGTTTCGTGGGTTATTGAGAAGAACTTTGAAGGAATGGAAATGATGAGTGTTAGTATTGATGTGCCTGTTGGGACGAGTGGGACTGTTGTTTTGCCGGGGAGGTTTAATGGGAGGATTGTTATTGATGAAAAGGAAAGCAGTGCGAATGCGAATACGACTGGTGGTGTTGAGATCAGTGGGGGGAAGCATGTTGTTGTGGGATATGCGGTTTGAGTGCGTGCTTTGATTTTTGTTTGTTTGGTATATTTGTATTTGTAAGTCTTTTGGACTTATTCGAGCGCGATGTGAGCATATATGTACGCAAATTTTGAAAAGTGGATCTTTGGACGATGAACGCTATCAATAATATCAATCAATCAATATGATCTTTCTGGGCTCTTAGTGCCGACCTCCTGGAGAGCTATTTATGTAAAGTAGGTATGTAGATCACATCACTGAGCAGTGCCGCCTGGCATTTGATTTACCTGGCACTCAAGCATACTGGCAGATGGCCGCAACTATTTGTTTGACATTTCATATCTATCTAATACCTGTCGGCCGACCATTGTAGCACAAGTTGTTAATATTAGTTCAGCCTTCGACGGGAAATTCTCTCACTGCGTATATATTCATGAAACATATTCTGAATCCCAGTTTCCACTCAAACCCATAGTTTTGAACGGCCTTGAAGTTCTTTTTTTTTCAGTTTTGGGATTTCCCACACTAATGCCAGCGTTACTATTATTATGATTCACTGAAGTTGGGCCGGTACCATATCAATTGATTTATGTAAGTAGACTCATTTAATTCAGACTGTCAATCAACTTTCGAGCTCTCGTCTCTTGAATTCAAATCGGTGATCCGAGTCTGGGTTTCGGATCTGAAGCACATACACCCATCTTGAAATTTCCGGCCGCTCTGGATGTTTCAAAATGATCCAGGGGAATGTGCTTCAGCCCTAAGGCCTAAGGCCTGAAGGCCCCAGATCAATGGTGGACAAAAGTGCCCAGCTCCATTTTTAAGGATCAGCACGATGCTTGATAAGTTCAACGTTTAGCGCTGTAAAGCGGCATCTCACCATGGGAGTCGCAACCGTTAAATAGTCCACCACATAGTTAATTATGATATATGAGCGATTGGCATGCTTTCAGTCGTCGATATCATTTTATTTAGCAGAACCTCTGGAGTAAGGTTTTTCCACGCGTGTTCTAAAACTATCTTCGTTTTGACGTTCTTGCGTATCATTTTTGTCTCATATTTAGTACTGCAATGGTGCGTAAATTCGACGCTATTTTACTTCGTTAGGTGTTAACGTCCCGGGGAAGCCGCAAGCTTTGCTATAGCCGTAAGTTATAGGCTCAGATCCAGTTCCACTCGTTCTAATAACAACATAGGTTACAGACTACTTTATCTGTCTTCCCCAGGAAGTCGAGCTCATTTGGCCTACACGATGGAGTACAGGAAAAATTTTGTACATCTTAACTCGATACTCCGCGTTCACAGATAGCGCCTTAAATTTATATCGTACGTAAAATCAGTGTTGAGGTACTTTTACTATGTCTCACGATTAGTAATAGTCTCCACCCCGGTTCACTCGGCTCCAAGTTGCCAACGTGTTTTCACAACATCCGCATGTATATATGCTCGTTTATTAATACATCGACACTCTCAAACTCACTGAACTTCTTTATAAAGGGCTTGTCTTCTTCGGAACGTTCGTTTCAGAAAGTAATCATCATCATTCCTTTTTTAGTACGGTGTCAACAGCTTACATATGTATTTTCCGATTTGAAGTCGTTCTAGTCTTCCGAACGTGGGCTGTCTGGGAACGAAACCTCAAGTTATTTATCATTTTACTCATCCTTTTATTTTCCGGTGTCATTGCTTCTCTCGTATTTGCCCACATTAGTCTAGCGCATGTTACATGTATGTGATGTATTATCCTCAATCTGGGCCTTTCTTTTTCAGGCACTGGGCTGATCTCTCCTTTCAACAGTTGGTACAACAACAGAAGGATACCCACCCGGATGTTGGCTCGTCTCATCTCTGAATCCGATAATTATATTAGCCTATATCATTATTCTTTTTTTTGAAACCAGTCAGTTTACTTAAGCATTGTTGTCAAAATTTTCTTATCCATCTCAAAATAACAACTCTTTTCAAACAGCTTTTTTGGTGCTCACTCTTTACAAATGCCGACAAGCTAGTACGTCGTTGTTATCTTTATCTTTTCCAGAACAACACTAATCCTCCTTTTTTTTTCTTGGTTAGTCATAACGAAGAGGTCAAAGTTAACTATAACATTGCATAGAGACGGTAACTTACTAACCAAAAAGTCGACTTTCCAGTAGTACTGACAATTAGTCATATCTAGCCATTTTGTATTGCTTTTTTATCGTTGGTATGAAACATTGCCCTATGGATCAATATGGTATTCACGAGCGTGAATCTTATTTTTTTATTCTCGAAATCAAGTTTGTTCGTTTGCCAATATCATAAATGAAATCATGCCAGTGCGTTTGCTAATTTCACATAATTTCTATACCTAATCTTTTGCCAGTCGCCACCCTCATTTGAAGAGCAAGTCCCTTCTTTTGTTTACTTCATCTGATTAACCCCCTTTTTTTCTCATAGAATGCAGCGCGTTATGCATTCAGTGTTGACTGCTCGAATTCTGCTCAACCTCCGACAAGCCGTCCGCCTCGAAGCAAAACTGTCATCGCAGAGTATATTATCTTGGGAACTCAATGCCAGTACCAACGCCGACAGTACGAACCACTGTAAACAAGAAAGAACCGAAGGAGGAGAAGGAGTATCATCATCCTTAGCACAGGGAAGAAACATAACTCGGTCCAAAATAAACCGAACCGGAAACGCGAGGCCGAGTTCAATCCCAAGTTACCAATGGAACGTCACTGGCACCGGCACTGGAAACGGATCAGGATCAAATTCATCTCAATTTACTGGTAGTACCAGTATTATGAGCAGTGGTGGTTCGGTTGGAAGACATTTAAGCGCTGTTTTGGACTTGGATGAAGAGAATTGGGCGCATGATGAGGAGTGTGCAAGGTGTATTGAGGATGAGAATCCGGAGTTGTTTATTGAGACGACGGCTTTGTCGCTTCTGAGTGGGACAGAAGGGATTTTGGGTGGGGGTGGGGGTGAGGGCCCGAATGGGAGTGGAAGCGGGAGCGGGAGTCAGACGACAGAGGCTGATGTTCAGATTGTGTAGTGTACGTTTCTCAGATTTGGAATGTGTGTGATATTGCACTGTAGATTAGTATGTACATAGACACGGATCATTATTTTTTTACCAATTTCGCGAGAAAAAAAAACTGAAATAACTTGAGTGATAGTTGTTGCTTTGCTGTTTTTTTTTTCTCGTACCTGTTCTTGGGGACAATGGATGAATAGATGACTCCAATAGTGTGATGAAGTGAAGGGAGATAATCGTGCAGGATACGAAAGCTCTCCCGGAAACCAAACCACCTCTAAACAGATGCAGATACTTCAGTAATAGACTTTAGCATCTTCCGTCATGACCATGAAACCTTCAACCAGTCCTATGTCAATAGGTTCTAGTTCGGGCTCATCAATACGCAGTTCGTGTAGAATTACAAGCGACATGTGTCTTACCAGAGGGACGTCTAGGATGTCTGCTTCTGTACGCAGCCAGAGGTGGCACATCGGCCGAGTGGACAGGACGAGAACCCTTCAGACCGACTAAATCTCGAGTCATCATCTTTCAGGGGGATGCTATTGTTGTTGATGGGTCGCGATTCTGAAAAAGTCGATCCAATAGAGATTTCTATAGAAAAAGCTCACGTAAGCTCTATGAACATAGCGAAGCGATTTGGTGTATAAACATACAGATGTCTTTAGGTTGTTCACCAGTCTTCGGACTGGAGTCGAGGGAGTTGGAGAAATAGCCGCCGGGGGTGGTTTCAGTGCAGGATCAGGGGGAGATTCCGGGCGAGAATAACACAGCGAAACGAAAGCGATGAAAATGTTCGAGCCAAATACAACGCAGAACAAGTCAATCTCTTAAGACACAACATGTTAGTGAACGAGTAGCGCTTAGATCAGACTTCGTCCCACCGATGATATGAATTGTTCATAACCAGGACGCAGGAACGTACAGCACCTTGAGGTGGATGTACGTGGGGAAGAACTGATTGAAGAACGGGATAGCAGAGACGGCTACGAAATTGTTTCTGAGCACCGTCAATAATTAATACATGGTTGCGTGATACATGTCGTTTGGCTTGTGAAAGATCATAGGCTGCGGTAAGTGGCAGTGGCGGCGAGAGTGATGGGAGCATGAGGAATCTGGGTCAGAATAGTGAAGGTCGTGAATGAAGACTCTAGTCGTATTGCAGGTTTTGTGTGTCCTCATATGTCTTCGTGGGTTGGGCTTTCCGTCGCATCCAGTGTTAGTCCCCCGCTGGTTGACCGGACCAAAGAATCATAGCCTCGGAATTACTTCAACATGTCTGTGGTAAGCTGGAGCTCCTGTTTAACAGCCCAAAACGTCACACTGAACGAGGCAGTCGCATGCCGAAGAGAGATTGGCCTGTGTGTACACTGCAGGTTTCGGAAAAAGTAGCATCTGCCAGTGAGTATGTTTTTCTTGAGGATCATAAATGAACTAAGACTTACGGTGTTGGACGCAAGATAGGACGAACTCGGGGATGCGACTAGAATTTGGACACGTCAAACTGTAAAGGTCCCGCGCGCTCAGTGAGAGTATCACATACAGAAAATGAGCAAAACGTCATCGAGGAATGGGGAATATCTAGTTGCAAAGTAGAGTACTTTGCCCGCGCTCCATCGTGTTGGCCAGACGAGCTCGACTTCTTGAGGAAGGCAGATCAAGTAGTCGGTGACCTATTGGATATTAGTACTAAATGATTAATATAATGACACAACGTACGACTACGGTAAAGCTAGCAGCTATTAGGTGGCGGGTTAGTGTACGTCACATCCGAGAATAATATGTTTACCATTCCAATACTATTGAAATCTTGGCGAATTTCAAAGGAGTGGATTTAGACGACGTACGCTGTATGATCTGCTGATGGCGACGATGTCAATGACAGAGAGCATCCAGGACCAGATTGAACTTCAATGGGCCATGTGCTTGTGCATTATATACGATACAGTATTAGAGTTCGCGCAGTCTCCATTTGAATTAAGAGATCACGAGGTTGGTGACTTTGAGAAGTTCCAACTGTGCTTCCTGAATCCAAAGAGGGAGATAAAGAGGACTCTGAACTGAAATTCACGTTTCATTATGTCGATAATTAAAATATTCCCAGGGGTATTGTCACGTCGGCAATGTCACACCGTCATGACTTGTGCGGTCCGTGTTAAGTGTTCACCGCACATGATACAGTCACTGGCTTGTCGCGTGGTCCGTTATAGTCTCTTCGTTACTCCACTCAAGTCATGAAAACATAAATTGCGAGCGAGGTCAAAATGTGTAGCACTCGATTACTTCACTCATGTATCTTGAACTGGCGATAGTAGTGCTGCAGCTTAGTCTACTCGTCCTGGGCCTTGCTCCATCCGGCCCATGGGACTCATTCAACATCGCTCCGTCATCCAGAACAGTTTATCCAGGCTCTGTCAAACGCATAACCGGTCCCGTCACTAATCCCCAAAATCTCGTTCACCCCGTAGATCAAATTCAAGACCGAGATTTCATGTCGCTTCAGCCTGGATCCTGGGTTACATTGGATTTCGAAAAAGAGGTGAGTTGAAAAAAAAAATAATCAAATCCATCTACATAGCGATTGAATGGGTGAGCCAGATAGGTGGATGGGTCTCCTTCTCATATTCGATGCTCGATTCCTCTTCCATACAACTCGCGTTCACCGAATCACCTCTCTTTATCGGTCCCATCTCAGACGACTCGAGCTATCCATCAGCAAACACCTCATACGACGGTGCACTCGATGTCATCTTACCCGCGTCCGCGTCTACGTCCTCAAGTCAAGTTAGAATATGGGCACAATGGACAATGCCACGAGAGAAATTACGCGGCGGGTTCAGATATTTAACTGTGGTTTATCCGTCATCCGAAACGTTTTGAAAAGTGGATCCTTGGACGATGACGCTAATAATAGCAATCATTAGTATGATCTTTCTGAGCTTCGTCACTTCTATCAAGACTTGACGCCGACCTAGGCCGACCTCTGGAGAGCTATGTGGAAGTAGGTATATAGATCACATCACTGATCAGTGATGCCTGGCCCTGGCATTTAGTTTACTAACCGGAGCATACTGGCGGATGGCCGGCAACTATTTATTTGACATTTCATATCTATCTATCGACCGGAAATTCTCACTGCGTATGTATTGATGAAACATATTCTGAATCCCAGTTCCCCTTCAAACACATACTTTTGAACGGCTTTGAAGTTCTTCTTGATTTCTTTTTTCTTTTTCTTTTTCAATTTTGGCATTTCCCACACCAATCCCAGCGTCACTATCATGATTCACTCGCTGGCATTGGGCCGGTATCATAACTTTGATTTATGTAAGTAGATTCATTGAATTCAGACTGTCGGTTTTTTTTGTCTTCATGAGTCATTTCATTCAACTTTCGAGCTCTCGTCTCTTCAAATCAGTGATCTGGTTTTCGGCTCTGAAGCACATTCACCCACCTTGAAACTCCCAGACCACTCTGGAGGTTTCAAGATGGTCCAGGGGGGGATGTGCTTCAGAGGTGAAACCCAGATCATTCAACGTTAGCGCTGTAAAGCGGCATCTCACCATGGCCTTCTCTTCATGACCGTTAAATACTCCACCATGGTTGATTATGAGTACTGAGTGATTGGCATGCTTTCAGTCGTCGATATCGTTTATTTTAGCAGAACCTCTGAAGTAAGGTTTTTCCTCGCGTGCTCTGAAACTATCTTCTTTTGACGTCCTTGCGTGTCATTTTTGTCTCATAGTACTGCAATGGTGCGTAAATTCGACACTATTTTATTTCGTTAGGTGTTAACATCCCGAGGGTAGTCGCAAGTTTTGCTATAGCCGTAAGTTATAGGCTCAGATTTAGTCCCACTCCTTCTGATAACAACGCAGATTACAGACTACTTTATCTGTCTTCCCCAGGAAGTCGAGCTCATCTGGCCTACACGATGGAGTGCGGGAAAAATTTTGTATATCTTAACTCGATACTCCGTGTTCGCAGACAGCGTCTTAATTTTATATCGTACGTAAAATCAGTGTTGAGATACTTCTACTATGTCTCATGATTAGTATTAGTCACCTCCCCGAATCATTCGACTCCAAGTTGTCAACGTCTTTTCACAGCATCGGCATGTATATATGCTCGTTTATTAGTACATAGACACTCTCAATCAAATTCACTGCACTTTATAAAGGGTTTATCATCCTCGGAACGTTCTCTTCAGAAAGTAATAACCATCATTCCTTTTTTAGTATGGTGTCAACGTCTTATGTGTTTTCCGATTTGAAGTTGTTCTAGTCTTCCGAACGTGGGCTGTCTGGGAACGAAACCTCAAGTTATTTATCATTTTACTCATCCTTTTATTTTCCGGTGTCATCGCCGCTATCGTTTTCACCCGCATTAGTCTGGCGCATGTTACATGTACGTGGTGTATTATCCTGAAGCTGGGCCTTTCTTTTTCAGACACTGTCTCACACGTTAACACTGGTCTCTCCTTTCAACAGTCAATACAACAGCAGAAGGATACCCACCTGGATGCTGGCTCGTCTCATTTCTAAATCCGATAATTATATTAGCCTATATTATTATTCTTTCTTTTGAGACCAGTCAGTTTGAGCATTGTTGTCAAAAAGATCTTGTTAATCTCAAAATAACAACCCTTTTCAAACAGCTATTCTGGTGCTCACTCTTTACAAATGCCGACAAGCTAGTGCGTCGTTGTTATCTCTATTTTTTCCAGAACAACACTAACCCTCCTTTTTCTTTTCTGGTTAGTTATAACGAAGAGATCAAAATTAACTATAACATTGCATAGAGACGGTAACTTATTAACCAAAAAGTCGACTTCCCAGTAATACTGACAATTAGTCGTATCTAGCCATTTGGTATTGCTTTTTAATCGTTGGTATGAAACACTGCCTTATAGATCAACATGGTATTCACGAGCGTGAATCTCATTTTTTTTATTCTCGAAATCAAGTTTGTTCGCTTGCCAATATCATAAATCAAGTCATGCCAGTGCGTTTTGCTAATTCACATAAACTCTATACCTAATTTTTTGCTAGTCGCCACCCTCATTTGAAGAGCAAGTCCCTTCTTTCCTCTTCATCTGTTCACTTCATCTATTCAACCTCCTTTTTAAAATAGATTGCAGCGCGTTATTCATTCAGTGTTGACTGCTCGAATTCTGCTCAACCTCCGACAAGCCGTCCGCCTCGAAGCGAAACTGTCGTCGCAGAGTATATTATCTTGGAAACCCAATGCCGGTGCTGGTACCAACGCTGACAGTACAAATCATTGTCAACAAGAAAAAATAGAAGGAGGAGAAGGAGCGTCATCATCACTAGTACAGGGAAGAAATACAACTCGATCCAAAAGAAACCGTAACCGAAACGCGAGGCCGAGTTCAACCCGAAGTTACCAGTGGAACGTCACTGGCACTGGCACTGAAAGCGGATCAGGATCAAATTCATCTCAATTCACTGGTAGTATCAGTATTTTGAACAGTGGTGGTTCGGTTGGAAGATATTTAAGCGCTATTTTTGACTTGGATGAAGAGAATTGGGCGCATGACGAGGAGAGTGCAAGGTGTATTGAGAATGAGAATGCGGAGTTGTTTATTGAGACGACGGCTTTGTGTAACGGTTCCGCTATGACCAGCGGACTACTATTACCCATAGTACATATTAGTATATATATACAATTGCATGCAGACGATCGTCGTCTGCACAAGTACCTAGTATTATGTAATGTACATAGGCGCCGTCACACCAGTAAATACCGCGTAACGGTAAAGGCGCCGGCAGCCTTTCTTACCTGCACTTGCAAATATACAGCTTTATACTGTTTGTTGTGAGTCCGTAAGAACCGGGCTAATCGTAAACTGTAACGAAACGTTACATCTTTTTTAACACCTAAACGGCGTTACAATTTCCAAAATACGCCAATCGTATTTGCTAGTTTATAGTGAGAGAGGATATGCCTCCTAAAAGCAACAAGAAGTCAAAAAAGAACGTAGGCGAACCACCACCTACCGAAGGCGGTCCATCCACATCTGCACGAGCAGGTGATACTGTTGTGATAGATGCAGCATTGTTTGAAACACTAGTCGCGGACCACGCGAATCGATCTAGACAAGGATCGAGACAAGGATCGAGACAAGCTTCACCAGCGCGGAGCGAATCAGGTGAATCAGTGAAATCGACCAGATCTCATAAGTCCAACCTCGGAAAAGACGAGGTAGTCCTACCACGTAAGATGATTGAGGATGCAAAAAGGATGATCCATGACCTCGTAAGAGGTGATACACCGGGACAAGACGTCGGTGATATGTTAGTACGACTAGATGCAGCCGTAATACCCGATGAAGAAGAACCGTGGACAACGGTGAAAGGGAAAGGTCGTGCACGAGACGACAATAGAACCAGCACGACAATACTGGCCCCAGTAATGGACAACGCGCAGGCGACGGTCAAGACAATGGCAAACACGCCAGCATTGCCAGCGACGCCCAGAGCTCCATCGGCAGCACCGACCCCCGGTATAACACGTCAACCCACACAACAGTACGCGGTACACGCGGAAACACTACAGTCAGTGTTACAGGACCTACCTTCTGCACAACCAGCAGCGACCAGCACGCCCATCAGACCCACGCGAGCAGCAGATGACGCAGCCGCAGAGATAGAGAGAGGACGAGCTGAGCTGGATAGATCACGTCGAAACAGCCGACGTACCCCACCAGAGTTCGTGGCAACTCGTGACTACCTGGAAGATCAATCTACCAGACGAGTCAACGCGGGTCAAGGACCGCGTGATAAGAGTAATCCTTCAGCTGCAGAGCTGGAAGAGTCAGCGAAAGACCTGGAAAGGATGGCCGCTGAGGCAGCGCAACTGGCACGGGAAAAACATTCCGAAGCATTAGACAAACGCACAACTGCGTTACAAGGGAAGGTTAGTAGGCAAGAACCGTATGTCGACATGCAGGAAGACCTGCAGGAAGTGCGAGCAGCACGCACTGAACTGGCTAAAAGCAACCGAGAAATGGAAGCTGGCCAACGACCTGGCATCATCTTTGAGCAAGACCTCTCTAATCGCTCGGCGCCCGCTCAGACTGCAGCGCAACCAGGACCGTCAACAGTACATCCTGGCCCACCAACAAACGCCGGTCAAGCACACGCTCCTGCAACGTCCCCGACAACCAGAGCACCGGTTGTACCCAGAAGAAGAGCAACATCTGCCAGGGATCAGTACGAGCAAATGAGAGAAGACCTCCGAGATATACCGGAGAGTAACGCTGGGCCCTTCATGCCCAAATACTATGATGACGAGGACTCGTCAGACGACGAAGAAGAAGCGTACGATCGCGGATACTTCGAACGTGAAATGAGGGAAACCCCATTTGACGACCGAGAAGATAGACATAAACCCACAAAGAGGTTTAGAAGAGTTCGGGAAGACGAGGGGATAATTGTCATGGTGCAAGAAGCACTAGAGGAGTGCAAGGATGTAGTAGTATCAGCGTCCCCACTTGCGAAAGCGGGTGCAAAGATGCCATTATCCGTTATGTATAGCGGATCATCAAAGCCTGAAGACTTTGAGAAGTTCGTGACCTCTATCCTCAGATGGTTGAGGCTGAATAACCTACTCGGCGCAGCGTACGTCGAAGCACATATAGCCGTAGTCGGTATGCGACTAGATGGAGAGGCACACGAATGGTTTGTGGAGCACGTAGAACGAGGAGGTCGTTCAACCAAGGGTTGGGACTTGGTAAGACTGTTCCGAAGGATGCACAATATGTTCTTGTCACCTACAAGCAAGAACCAGTCTGCACATAACTTCGATCACGCGAAGCAAGGTGCAAGGAGCGTACACCGGTACATGAGTGAACTTGTCAGGGTACGCTACCGCCGTCTCTCATTTCCTTGATTATTACCATCGGCATCACTTCATTTCTATTTTATTTATTATTTCCGTGTTTTACTTTTACTTTCCGTTTCCTTGTTTTGTCTCTATTTCACTTTCTCTACTCGCGCGCGTCGCGCGCTCGTACCCGGCGTGATGCCCGTGACATCACGTCGCTTAGATTCGGCTTGGGCGCCTGGCACTTAGCTGTGCCAGGGCCGCACGCCGCGTCGTCGTTTATGTATATAGTAGCTGTACCTAGAGTGAGGGTCCCTAAGCTTGTTCTCTTAGGATCCCCTCCCTCTAGGTGAGTAGTTAGTATCTTCCCAATATATGTTCTCTTAGGATCCCCTCCCTCTAGCCTGAGCTGAGTAGCCCTAACAGAACTGTTGAAATTCGCAGCACGTCTAGTCCATCCACCGGACAGATACACCTTCAAACGAAAGTTCTTAGAAGGACTTGATGAGAGAATTCGCAGTGAAGTCACCAAGAGGGGATTCCTGGCCGAAAACTCATCAATTCGACGGCTGTACATAGCCGCGAACGACATAGAGCAAGCATGGGACTATAATAAGTCAATACTAGCTCAACGTCAGACACCCGTAAAATCAACGGGTACCCATTCAAGCTTGGCCAGACAAGCTCAAGAGAACAACTACCGCGCTAAAATCAAACCAAGCGGTATACCCACGAGGACTATTCCCCGTACGACCACAACTAGCAACGCGCTAGCTGTAAGACCAGCGACGAGCAGTACGACTAAGCTGGCGAGAGCGTCGACTACCACGACAACTCGACCAGTCAGCTCAGGAACGCAAGCCCGAAGCAGTAGCACTGTGCTGAAGTGCTATGAATGTGGACAGACTGGCCACCTAAGACCACAATGCCCTAGAAAGGGACAGGTACGTGCTAACGTAATGCACGTTGAGGAGGAAGAGGAAGACGATGCGGACGAGCTGCTCGACGCAATTATAGAGGAAGAAACGGGAGTTAACATACTAGAAGTGGAGGAATCCCCACAGTATGATGACGCTGAACAAGGTCAAGACACCGCGGAAGCAGCGGACTACGGGGGAGGGGACCACTATGAGTGGGACGAGAACGAAGACGCAGCAGGCGCATACATGATGGTGATAACCGAAGACCACGGTTATGATGAAAGAAGACTACTTGTTATCAAACAAGGCTCGTCCACCATTGGGACGATTAAGTCACAGGAAGAACCCCTGTATGACCACACGATGAGACCTAAGTCAAGGGCTCCAAAGCGTGATAAAGAATCAATAAAACCTCTAGAGGGTTACTGGCTCGTAAACGGCCAATTAGCGCATTGTTTGATTGACAGTGGATGTCAAGGCATGATAATGTCACCATCATTCTCGCTCACGACTGGAGCGAAGACATTCAAACTGGATAAGCCAGTATCACTGCAGCTCGCAGTGAAAGGAAGTAAGTCCGTAATACAGTACGGAACGTATACCCGAATAGAATTTGGGGATATTAGTGTATTAGAATACTTTGATATAGTCAACATTGACTACTACGACGTCATAATTGGCGTACCATTCCTGAAAAGGTATGACATCTGCCTGGATTTTGGCAACGGAATAATCACCCGGGATGGAGGAGTAATCACTCCAGTGGAACGGTTCACTGAAATACCTAACACCACGGACGAGCCCACCGAGTTAAGTGAAAGCTTAGCCATAGCATCAGCACGCCCCATAACCACTACGTCTAACGCAGTAGCAGTGAGACGGAAGATCCGAGTACCGGAACTTAAGGATGAGAACCTACCCGCGCTACGCGAGTACTGGAAGGAGGAGTACAACGACTTATTCGGGCCAGTGCCGAATAGACTCCCTCCATTTAGGGATGTAAATCATCATATCCCATTAATAGAACCTAACAAGGTTATCCGGTACAGACTACCGAAGTGCCCAGACGCCCTCAAGCCACTGCTGGCTGAAAAAATAGAGCGCTACACGCAAGCAGGTTGGTGGGAACCGACTGTCGCACAGCAAGCCATCCCCATGCTATGCCTGTTTAAAAAGGCATTATCAGGACTACGCACGGTATTTGACCTGCGTCAGCAGAATGATAATACGTTGAAAGACGTGACCCCGTTTCCAGACCAGGAGACCATTCGCCAAGACGTGGCGAGACACAAGTATAGGTCGAAAATTGACCTAACGGAAGCTTACGAGCAAGTCAGAATTGCTCCGGAAGACGTGGACAAGACCACGTTCTCGACGATATATGGCACGTTTAAAAGCCATGTTATGCAACAAGGTGATTGCAACGCGCCTTCGACATTCCAGAGATTGATGACCCATATATTCCGGGACCACATCGGAAGAAACATACACTCGTACATCGACGACGTGTTCATCTACTCAATGACGATCCAACAACACCAGGAACATCTGGAGATTGCCTTCTCGAGATTGAGGAAGGAACAACTTTACCTAAGTCAGAAGAAAGTTGACTTATACTCCAAACGATTGGAGTGCCTAGGACACATCATCGACGACGATGGTATCCACCCAGATATGGATAAAATGGATAAAATTCGCGATTGGAGAACCCCACGTACGTTCAACGACGTTCAGAAGTTCTTAGGACTGGTGCAATACGTTGCCGCCTACCTTCCGGGAGTCGCTACTTACACTTCCCCATTGTCGGGATGTACCCACAACAACAGGCAATTTGAGTGGACACCGGCACTAGAACGCTGTTTCAACGCAATCAAAGCGTTGACGAAGAACGCCCCAGTTCTTAAACCTATCAATCCTGATAGCAACGAGCCAATTTGGCTTGTAACCGATGGATCCAAGTGTGGCGTCGGTGCGTACTATGGTCAAGGCGCAAGGTGGCAAACCTGCAGACCCGCAGGGTTTATGTCTAAGAAATTTACTCCGGCACAATACAACTACCGGACTCATGAGCACGAGCTCATTGCAGTACTTGAAGCACTGAATAAGTGGGAAGACAAACTACTAGGTCGTAAATTCACCCTAGTAACGGACAACGAGGCCTTGAAACACTTCAAGACACAGCCCCGTATGTCGCCTAGACAGGCGAGATGGTACGAGTATCTCTCTCGTTTCGACTACGAAACGATTCACATCAAAGGTGAGACCAATACGGTCGCAGATGGACTCTCGAGATACTTCGAGGATGACCTACCTAACGAGATACACCCACCTGAGAACTACGTCAACATCGACGTGAAACTAGATCCAACAGGGGATCAGCTACCTCCTGAAAGGAAAAGCGAACTCAGAATCAGTGCGGCGAGACGCATTAACACTCGGGCGAAAGCTAGAGTCCAACAACAGACGGCTGGACAAGCATCCATTGAACAACGATCAGCGTCCATCGAAGAAGCGGATACAGACGACGAAGATGTACTGGCAGTCACAGCACAACATAGCGGTAAAACGCTTAAAGCCAAAATCGAAGGCTTTGAAGGATTAGCTGATCTGATAAAGAGCGGCTATAAGGACGACACAACACTGAAGAAAGTGTTAGAAAACCCTGATGCATACAAAGGGTTTGGGATGAAAAACCAGCTACTATACACGAAGAATCAGTTTTCCCGTGACGTGGTTTGCATACCCCATCACTTATTTTACCAGGGGAGGAAGCTGGTAGAGATCATAATTAGTGAAGCACACGAAATTGTGGGACACTTTGGACGCTATAAAACGTCGCAATACATTAGACAAGTGTATTGGTGGAGAACGATGGCAGAGGACATCGAAGAATACTGCAAATCGTGCGGTAAATGTCAAACGAATAAGGATGACAATAGACATCCTAGCGGTCTACTGAAGACGCTACCCATTCCCAATAAACCATGGGAATCAGTCGGAATGGACTTTATAGGCCCATTACCAGTATCGAAAGGACACGACTTCTTACTAGTCATAATTGACAGATTAACGTCAATGGTGAGACTCATGCCCACCACCACGAAGCTAACTGCGAAAAGCGCAGCACACCTGTACTTCGAAGGTGTAGTTAGGCATCATGGCGTGCCAGCTTCTATCGTCAGTGATAGAGATACCAGATTCACCGCGAAATTCTGGAAAGAACTACAGCGACTAATAGGGACAAAACTCCTCATGTCCACTTCATTCCATCCACAGACGGATGGAGCAACAGAGCGGGCGAACCGCTCCATAGGACAAGTATTACGTTCTATAATAGATAATGACCAAAAGGATTGGGCTGAACGTATCCCGATGGCGGAATTCGCACTGAACAGTAGCACGAGTGAAACGACTAAGTTCACGCCATTCGAACTTAACTACGGATACACCCCTGCACTAGGGCGACAGCTCAACACCGACACCAAGTTCAATGGTGTGAAGCAATTCGCATTACAAGCGAAATGGAATCTTATGGCCGCACACGATGCCATAATCGCGAGTCGCGTGAAACAAACCATGCACGCGAACACTCACAGACGAGATGCGCCTGTCTATAAAGAGGGTGACCTCGTGTACCTTTCTACGAAGAACATATCTCTACCAAAGGGTAGATCCAGTAAGTTGGTACCGCGTTACGTCGGTCCTTACAAAGTATTGTCAGTCAAAGACAATATTAACGTCAAACTCGACTTGCCTGACGAGTTGAAGAAGCGTAGGATAAATCCAATATTCCACGTGGACTTAGTGAAACCACATATCGCCAATGATGACGATAGATTTCCACGTCGTGAGTCATTAACGGCGTACGACTTTGGACAACCGGACAATGCCGAATGGCATGTAGATGAACTACTAGCCCATCGCTGGACTGGGTCTAAAGACACGGACATCGAGTTCCTAGTGCAATGGACGCTAGGTGATACGACCTGGGAGCCGTACGAACACTGCAAAGACTTGCAGGCATTGGATGAGTATCTCCAATTACGCGGGGTTACCCAATTAGGGAAATTGCCGCGTCTCCGCACGACGCGTAAATGAGGATCTGCAAGCAGATCTGCCCCGTGCCCCCGGCGGCACAGCAGCCACGAGAAAATCCTACTCGGGCGCTACTCTGATACAAGAGTAAATAAATACTCTTTCTTACGACCCCGTCTCAGCCACCTGAGCACCGTCAACGATGTCTGCAGAACCTTCACGACCTACCTCTTCATCTACGAAGCCCTCGACCCGCAAGGGACGATTTGACGATATCAAGCAAGCGTTGCTTGAAGCACAAAAAGAATGGAGTATGGATTCCATGCCTGGCTGCGTAGCCATCACCCACGAAAGTGGGAAATGTACCCACTGCGATGAGTATATCTCGCACATTAGTACCGCTGCAAGCAAGCGTACCATTGTTCTTGACGAGAAAGACGTCAAAGAGTGCCTACTCGAGGCATTCCCGTTCCTGCAAAAAGAGTGGGATGATTTACGAAAGCGCCTCGAAGACGCTAACGACTACGCCGACCAGACCGTCCAAGAACTCAAGGACGTTGAGAGACGAGAGGACGACCTTCGAGATCGTATACGGGAACTCGAGGACAAGTTGAAGCAAGCCCCACAGGCAGCATCGCCTGTGTCATCTAGGAAACGACCTCGGTCAGAGGCCAAGGGCCCCACGAATCATGGGCCCGTAGGATTCGACGCGTACGACGACGACGACGACGATGATCTAGACGACCACGATTGGGCGGACTCCTACAATGACGAGTCGGTACTCGACTCCAACGGTCAACCCGTTCCTCCCCATTCTGGGGACGATTTCGGCCTAATGGACAGGCTGGACCCTGAAGAGGAGTCATTATTGTCTCGGCGACAACTCGCTGAGAAAGTCCTCGCTGAGTTCCCAGGAACTCCCCGTATCTCCAACCAGGCCAAGTACCACGATACGTGGCCCGCTTTATGCAAGGCCACGACCCCACAGCGTCTCGAGCAGGGAAAACCCCTGTACCTGGGCCAGTTCCCGACCCACTCGCGTGGTACATGATGTGTCCACTGGATGATCCCTCATTCGTACTCCAGGGGAAGCAGATCTGGAAGAAACCACCCATATTGGACACACCTCAAAAAGTTGCAATGCACGCGCGCATTAGACTTGCCTGGGATGTAGGCATGATGTTCATCAATAGAAAGAAGAAAGAGCGAGACTACGCTCGCCTCACTATCGGGGAGCGCCCCGAAGCTTTTCCATACCCAACAGAAGGGCAAATGGACCTAGAAACGGGTCGCCTCTACGAGACGTGGTATAAGGACCCCGCCTCCGTACCCTTTTATATAAGGGTTGAACCATCGGGATCGCTGAATATCAGCGATGTTGAAGTCGTAGCGTGGCTTCGAAAAATATTCCTGAATCGGGAAACAAGGAAGACTGTATTCCCCATTGTAGCGGAGATATGTACCGAGCCTGGGCTATCCACCTGGCTCAACGCCGCTGGTGTAACGGATCCACCGCATGCGGTGGATTGAGTATATGCCACTTAGGCATATGCAGAGGGCTTCGCCCTCTGCAGTAGTTACTATTACTTACTCTAATAACAGAGGCGCTTAACGCCTCTGGCTCGCTGCGGCGCGGCGAGCCATTATGTAATAACTATACATTAGTAGTAGCTACGCGCGTGCTGATTCAGCACGCGCAACTTGTTTTACTCCACAAAGAAAATACAGCACTTTGGTCTGTTACTTGTGGCGTGAAACTACAGCGTGATATAAACTGTGTACCGCAAGCGGTACACTATAAAAAGTAACGAAACGTTACATCTTTTTTAACACCAAAGGCGTTAAAAACAACCCGCCGCTGTATTAAGCAAGCGAAATTAACCCTTCCTATTACAGGAGGATTCAATGGCTCCTACTACCAGGAGTCAGAGTGCACCAGATCGTGGTACACCTGATTCCAATCAGCCTGACCCACCCGGGCCAGTGCAAACCGAAAATCCCGACCCGTCTAGGGAAGGAACCCTCGAAGGAGAGTCATCCACATGGGAGAGAGTGGATGCATCAACCCAAAATCCCACTCGTCCTGCGTCGCAGACGATGGAACATCAGCCCCAACTCGCTGATGAAGAAGATGAGGACGTAAAGTCCGTAGCATCTGGTCGCTCCAGACTTAGCGTCAGGAGCGACAGGTCCATCCGAAGGGACGAGACAATGAACGCTGTTCACGCATCGTTACTCGATGGCGTGAGGAACGGGAATATGTCCCCGTCAGAACTGCAGAGACTAGCTCGATTAATCGAGAATGTCAACGCAGGAGTTGAAAACCCTGAGCCAGAGCCTGTTACTACAGGCACTGACAGGGACCAAGTCAGGACAACAGACTTGTCTCCTGAAGCAGAGCCTGCACGAGCACGCTCTGACAAAGGAAAAGCAGAGCGGTAGATCCGCCTGCATCAGGTACTGGATCTACTCGTCCTAGACCAGCAGGGCCGACGAGTCGCCTTGCATATCAATTCACAAACCCAGCCCCACAAGCTAGGTTTGTTACACCGACGGGACCGACATATGCCAGTCCGTCACCAGCGACAGCTGGTAATTCCCAATCCCCGGAGCCTGCACCAACAGGCACCAGACAACGTTCTCAGAACGTTACCCCAGGACCGAGTACGCGTCCTGATAGACCTCCTACTCAAGGAGCTACGGCATATACAGCTCCTAGAAACCCCGGCCCCGAAATAGAGGCTGGCAGAGAAACAGTGAGACGAATGCACCGTTTCACAAGACAACCGCCTCACGAGTCTGACGCGGTTGGTGACTATATCGATACCGAGATAGCCACGCGACTGGTGAACCAGTCGCGAAATGGAGCACCCCACGAGAGGATGCTGAAGTGGTCGCCCAAGCTGCCCTCGAATACCAGAGGATAGCAAGGCTACTCTCCGACAGAGCAATCCGTACGCATGCACGGGCTGTGGAGACGGCCACTAATGCGCTCGAGGAAGCTGTAGCAGGCTCTCTCGAGACTGACACTCCCAACGAGCAGCAAATGCGGATCATCCAAAATAGGATCCGCATCGCGAGGGACGCGCGTATGAACGCGGTCCGCCATGCTCGTGTGCTTGAAGGTGGCTATAATGCCATCACTGGCGATAGGATCCCATCGCCAGACCCAGCCACAAGCTCAAGTCGTCCAGACGACAGAGCATCACCCCTGGCAGACAACTGCCAAGGCAAAGTGCCGAGCCCAATGGGCAGAGGCAAGCATCTGCTAACCCAGCAGAAGCACCACGTATCGATCCATATGATGGATACGCTCGTCGACCACAGTATGGCGAGGATCTCCGCGCCACACCGTTCGATGAGGAACGTGTTGAAAGATTTGACCCTTTCAACGACGACGCCCAGTACTTGAGGGCGTCATAGCCATGGTTCAAGAAGCCCTGATTGCAAACAGGGATATGATGCCAGGCAACTCGCCCCTTGCGAAAGCAGGGGCGAAGATAGGGCTCCCGCCCACATATAGCGGCTCGTCCAGAGCCGAGGACTTCGACAACTTTGTGTCGGGTCTGTTACGCTGGCTACGCGTAAACCACCTGCTTGGAGAAGTCAGCCAAGCAGAGCAACTCTCCTTTCTAGGCATGCGCCTAGAAGGGTTGGCACAAGAGTGGTTCACCCAGAACGTGGAACGAGGTACTCGTCCCATGCATGAGTGGACCCTAGTCCCCGCTTTACGGAGACTACACGAACGATTCCTCCCACCCCACTCGAGAAGTGAGGTGGCGATCCAGTTCGAACGCGAACGGCAAGGATCGCACTCTGTACACGAATACATGAGTGCGTTACTCACGCTAGCCAACAGACTAGCGCACCCTCCTGATGATTATACATTCAGGAGGAGGTTCCTTGATGGGCTGAACCACAGCCTCGCCGCTGAAGTAGCATTCAGAGGCGGTAGTCCTGAGCAGATGTCTGCTAAGGAACTACTTGCACTCGCCATCCAAGTAGAGGAGGCGTTCAAGAAGCGGAGGTCGATAACGGCCTCCCAAGGAAGCACTACCCATCCAACGGGTAGTAGTGGCAGTAGTGGTAGTGGCAGCAGCAGCAGCCACACCAACTTGGCCAGACAAGCGCATTCAAACAATATGCGCTTGAACCAGAGGAACCACGGTCCCTCTGCACGTCCCCATGAGACGCGAACTAATGGCAATTCCCCATTGGGGAATCGCCCCTCGAGCTCATCAAGCTCGAGAAATCATAACTCGCAGCTCGCTAGGACTGCCCCAACTAGTACGAACAATCGCACTAGCACTACCCCTCCCACGTGTTTCAACTGTGGGCAGGTGGGACATTACAGAAATGCGTGCCCCAGACTGAGACAGGTACGAGCCAATGTGGGTCGTATCGAAGAGGTTGAAGAGACCTCTGGCGAGACATCGAACGATGCCCCGCAGGAGAACGTGGAAGACCCCACAGCTGAACAAGCTGTGGAGGAAGAGGTGGCCCAAGACGAGCCCACCAACGACCCCGTCGAGGACGACGAGGGCATCCAATACCAATGGGACGATGATGACAATGGTCCCAGTGTATACATGCTCCTCACAATTGGTGACGAGTATGAGGAGCGCAGACTGCACTTCGCAGTCCACAAGTCATCGCCATTGGATGACAATGAGTCCTCGCTCGCTACGAGCAAGGAACCACTCTATGACCATACGGCTAGAGTGAGCTCTCGTGCCCCAACACGAGACAGAAACGCATCGAGACCCATTGAGGGTTTCTGGCCAGTTAATGGCCAATTGGCTCACTGCCTAGTCGACAGTGGATGCCAGGGGATGATCATGTCCCCTCATTTCTCTCTTGCCACTGGGGCAAGAACCTTCAAGCTCGACAAACCTGTCGTGCTGCAGCTGGCCGTTAAGGGCAGCAAGTCTTCCATCCAGTATGGAACGTACACCCGAATCCAATTCGGAGGTATCGATGTCCAAGAGTACTTTGACATCGTCAACATCGATCACTATGATGTGATCATTGGCGTCCCATTCCTGAGACGCTACAACATCTGCCTAGATTTCAGCAGAGGTACAATCACCCGCGACGGCGAGGTGATTGACACCAATCACCATGTGATTGGACACGCTCCTGAAACAGGAGCGATGGTGCTAGCCAGCACCCAACATTCCAGCTCCTCCGTCCCTGAGATGACGGAAGAGAATATCCCAGCACTCATCGAGTACTGGAAGAACAAGTACAGTGACCTTTTCGGTCCTGTCCCTTCCCGACTTCCCCCGTTTCGGGAAGTGAATCATCAGATTCCTCTTATTGAACCCAATAAGAAGATCCGGTACCACCTTCCCAGGTGCCCGGATGCGCTCAAAGCGCTACTCGCTGAAAAGATTCAGCGATACGTAGCTGCAGGTTGGTGGGAACCAACTGTAGCTACACAGGCAATCCCTATGCTTTGCCTGCAGAAACGAGCCGTGGTCTTAGCACTACGGACCGTGTTCGATCTGCGCCTGCAGAACGAAAACACAGAGAAGGACGTAACGCCCTTCCCTGACCAGGAAACCATCCGCCAGAACGTGGCGAGACACAAATACAGATCAAAGATTGATCTGACTGAGGCGTACGAGCAGGTACGCATAGTCCCAGAGGACGTCCACAAGACGACCTTTGCCACCATCTATGGCACTTTCAAGAGCCATGTCATGCAGCAAGGAGACTGCAATGCCCCATCGACGTTTCAACGTCTGATGACCCATATCTTTAGGGACTGCATCGGTCGTTCGACGGATGCATACATAGACGACGTGTTCGTCTATTCAAACACAATAGATCTGCATCAGCAGCATCTAGAGAACGCCTTCTCGCGTTTGCGAGAGGCACAACTTTACCTGAGTAGTCGTAAAGTTGACTTATACTCTAAGCGACTGGAGTGCTTAGGCCACATCATTGACGATGATGGCATCCATCCCGATCAAGAGAAGATGGATAAAATACGTGAGTGGAGAACTCCACGCACGTATAACGATGTCCAGAAATTTCTGGGCCTCGTACAATACGTTGCGGCATACCTACCAGGGGTAGCCGCATACACTACACCACTATCAGGGTGTACGTACAACAACAGACCGTTCGTATGGACGCCGTTGTTGAACAAGTGCTTTGATTCAATCAAAGCACTCACGCGAAAGGCTCCTATCTTGAAGCCTATTAACGTGGACGACCCAGATCCAATTTGGGTCGTAACCGACGGCTCTGTTAGGGCTACTCAGCTCACACTAGAGGGAGGGGATCCTAAGGGAATATATTGGAAAGGGAACTAACTACTCACCTAGAGGGAGGGGATCCTAAGAGAACAAGCTTAGGGACCCTCACTCTAGGTACAGCTACTATATACATAAACGACGACGCGGCGTGCGGCCCTGACACAGCTAAGTGCCAGGCGCCCAAGCCGAGCCTAAGCGACGTGACGTCACGGGCATCACGCCGGGTACGAGCGCGCGACGCGCGCGAGTAGAGAAAGTGAAATAGAAACAGAACAAGGGAACGGAAAGTAAAAGTAAAATACGGGAATGATAAATAAAATAGAAAGGAAATGATGCCGATGATAATAAATAAGAAAATGAGAGACGGCGGTAGCGTACCCTGACACCATCCCCCCTTCAACGAGGCGGCGTCCCGACGCCTGTAGCTTCGACTAATGACGCCTGTAACTTCGAGAAATCGAACCGAGGGCGACGATGGAAAAGAAGGCCATTTATCGAGCGTGGCGCACTCGGATGTTCACGGTGGAACTCCTTAATGAGATCAGGGGCTGCAATATTCGACTCGGGTTCCCACTGATCGTGCTCGGGACCGTAGCCTTCCCAACGCACCTTATACTCGAGTCGTCTCCGGAACACGCGACTGTCCAAAATCCGTTCCACGACGTAGTGCTCACCATCATCTCTGACCTCCGGAGGGGGGGGGGCCTTGACGCGACGACCCGGGATTGTATCTTCAACCTTTGGACGCAACTTCCCGACGTGGAACACTGGATGAAGCCTCGACATCGACAGTGGTAAACGCAGCTTGTATGCGTGTGATCCGACCTTGCTGACTATCGGGAAAGGTCCCAAGTACCGATGCGACAACTTGGCAGAGGGCCTGGTGGTACGGATGTCGCTCGAATCGAGGTATACCTTGTCGCCAACCTTGTATTCAGGTGCCGGGATGTGCTTCCGATCGTAATACTTGGCCATCTCGTCCTTCGACTTGGCTATGGCGGCCTTGGCTTCCTCTATCGTCGACTCCATACGCGTCTTGAACTCGTTGACAGATTCGATCTTCGAGTCGGCAACCTGCGGTTCGAATCCCATGCGAGGATGTCGTCCAGTGTCGAGCTCAAACGGTGTCGCGCGCGTAGCTGAGTGTACGTGGTTGTTATATGCGAACTCAGCCAGGGGCAGTATCTGGTCCCAGTCGTCCTGGCGCTCAGAGGTGAAAAGTCGAAGGTACTGTTCGACTTCTGCATTGACGCGCTCTGTCTGACCATCGGTTTGAGGATGATATGCCGTAGAGGGTGCAAGCCGTATGCCAAGGAGCCTAGAAAGCTCCTGTGTGAAGCGAGACGCGAACTGGGGGCCTCTGTCAGAGATCACCTTCATGGGGAGACCATGGAGCTTCCAGACGTGTTGAAGGTACAGACGGGCTAGACCTGTCGCGTCAAGTGTCGTGAATGTCGGCACGAAATGAACCCGTTTGGTGAGAGAGTCGACGACAGAGAGGATCGCGTCAAAACCGTTGGATTCTGGCAGCTCTACGATGAAGTCGACTGAGATGTGTTCCCAGGGTCGACTTGGCACTTCTGTGGGTCGGAGAAGGCCATAGGGAGCATGACGAGATGGTTTCGTACGTAGACACATGTCGCAGGCCTCTACATAGCGTTGTACATACCTAGAGACACCCGGCCACCAAAAGGTGCGCGAAACGAGCTCGAGAGTCTTGAAACGACCCGGGTGACCACCGAGTTTGGTGTCGTGGTGCCTGGAAAGGATTTTCCGACGTAGCTCGTCGACGTTTGGCACGTAAACCTTGCCGCGATAATAGAGGAGGTCCTGGTCTTCAAACCATTCCGACGAGTGAGCTGAACGACCACCTAGTGCACGAAGTGTTGCAACGGCTTTGGAAACACTATCTTCGACCTTGCCTTCCCGATTGGCCTTGCGAATCTGGCGTAGCAGGTCCTCCTCCTCCCCTTTAAGACGGAATGTTTGCAGAGCATTGATTGCAAACATTTCGGGTCGGATTAGAGTGACGCCACGATTATCGTCCTTTCCCGAGCCATGATCTGGGCGCCGGGATAGGCCATCAGGTTTACCCATCGACTTACCCGGTATATGCTGCAGAGTAAAGTCGAATCGTGAGAGATATACTGACCATCTAGCTTGACGACGATTGAGGTTACGCGCGGACATGAAATACTCGAGATTCTTGTGATCAGTCCGTATGTCGATAGGGTGAGACGCGCCTTCGAGAAAGTGTCGCCATTCCTCTAAAGATCGTATGATAGCGAGCATCTCCTTGTCGTGAATCTCGTAGTTGCGTTCGACAGGGCTAAGGGCCTTCGAGAAGAACGCAACTGGGTGCCATTTATCATCCTCGTTCGACAACTGTGAGAGAACCGCGCCTGTTGCAAAGTCGGAGCTGTCTGCTTCAACCCGGTAAGGATTAGCGGGGTTGGGAATGAGAAGAATGGGGGCAGAGGTGATCGACGACTTCAGAGTATCGAAAGCATGCTGACAAGTGTCGGACCAGACGAAGGGCGTATCTTTCTTGGTTAGCCCGAACATGGGATTGGCAATACGCGCGAAATCCTTGATAAACCGACGGTAGAAGTTGGCGAAGCCCAAGAAGGACTGAACCTCAGTGACATTCTTCGGGACAGGCCAGTCTCTGACACCCGAGACTTTTGCGGGATCCATCTCTACGGTGTTCTCGGAAATGACGACACCTAGGTACTCGATTTTAGTCCGACAGAACTCGCACTTCTCCGCCTTGAGATACAGCTTGTGCTCGCGGAGACGTTCGAGAACGCGTCGTGTCACCCTGTCGTGCTGTTCTCGATCTCGAGTGTAAATGAGAATGTCGTCGATATAGACGGCAACGACACCTTCCGAGATCATGTCTTCAAAGATCTCGTTCATCATCGTCTGGAAGGTGGCAGGACTGTTAGTGAGACCAAAGAACATCACCAAGGGCTCGAAGAGGCCACGATTGGTGCGGAAAGCAGCCTTCCACTCATCTCCTTCCTTTATCCGTACGTTGTTGTAACCCCAGCGCACGTCCAGCTTGGTAAAGTACCGGGCACCTTGCAGTTTGTTGATGAGTTCCGAGATCAGAGGCAGCGGGTAACGATTCTTGATTGTCATGGCATTCAACGCACGATAGTCTTGAATAAGGCGAAGAGAGCCATCTTTCTTCTTAATGAAGAATACCGGGGACGCCATGGGCGACTTGGAGGGCCGGATTCGTCCAGACGCAAGGTTTTCTTCCAGAAACGCATCTAACTCGGCCTGTTCGTTAGGTGACAGCGGGTAGATCTTGCAAGACTTGGGCTCAGAACCTGGCACAAGTTCTATCGGGTGATCCCACTTCTTCGACTGCGGCAACGAATCGAATGACTCCTTCGAGAAAATGTCGGCAAAGTCATGGAACCTTTCTGGCACGATATCCCGAAAGCCCTTGGGTGCTGGTGCGTCTGCGTTGTTGGCGTGGGCCTGAGCCAGTCGCTGGGAGATGGTCTCGGTGGCATATATGCGGTGAGTGTCGGGCTCGTCGGGTAGCATTGATATCGCGAACAGTCGATCACCCTCTTCAATCTCAGACTCGACATCGACCAGGTCTGGTATGTCAGGATCATCGGCCTCAGTGTTGTCGAGCTCTGGTAGAGGTGCGCGTCGGATCTGTTGGAACGCGCGCTTAGAGAGCTTACCCGCTGGCCAGCGTGGAGCACAAGACCGACAACTGGGGCTGCAGCGCATGAACTCTACTTGACCAGTTGTGTAGTCTATGACGGGATTGTGAGCCTTGAACCACGGCAGCCCAAATAGGACGGGATACTTGAGCGAGGTAACGGCGAACAAGGTGCGTTCAGAGTGATCCCGAAATCGAACAACCAGGTCGACGACGTGGGTGATAGAGCCAGCATGGTTGGGCGTACCATCGACATTAAACACGGGAATGGGTTTAGTAAGACGTACGGAGGGAAGCCGATGTTTCTCGACAAAGTCGCGGTCGAGGAACATACCGCTAGCTCCAGTGTCCAGCATGGCCTTGCTGTGCAGCAGGGCTCCAGTGTCAACACTCTGTAGTTCCACCGGGATCTCTAGCTTCTGCGTGCCAGCGGTAGCTGCGAGTCGGTATTCCTTTGGCAATGCGCGACGTTGAGAAGGCGACAGCATACATGGAGTTGAAACAGAGCGTGTAGCAGGTGGAGACGATTCTTCGGGTTTAGCAGGGGATGCAGCAGGGGTAGTTAGATTCGAATCAGAAGTGTCATTTTGTTCGCGATCTATATACAAAATGTCGAATCTATTAGATGTCGGCAACGAGGGTGCATCTATCACTCGTCGCCGTTTTGAAAATCCTCTACCTCTGCTGCAGCTACAGTCTCCCCCTCTGTCAGAGCAGAGTCACCACGTGTCTGGGCTTCTATCGCGTCTTTCTGGGTCAGCAGATGCGCGATACTGTCGTCTAACTCCTCGGGCTGGAGATACCGGATGTCATATGCACGAGGGCATTCGCGAGCCCAATGGCCTGCTGCTCCACAGCGACGACACCTGGTTGATTCTAGGCCAGCACGTCGACGGGCAGCGTCAACGTCCATCGGATCATGCCTAACCTGGGGTGCAGGAGCAGGAGCCGCAGGTCTTGGAGGCAACGTGGGCACGATTTGAGATGCTGGCCTGGGAGGTGGATAGGGAGGAGCCTGATAGGAAGGGGCAGGGGGCCTCCTCTGGATCTGGAGGGTCTGATACGACGGAAAAGGGTTGGGACGAGGTCGATTAATGGGGACAGCTGCGGGATTTGTCTGGGCCGTTCCAGAGCCCACGAGTCGACGGCGAGCAGCGGTGAAGGCCTCGTTGGCACGCCTGTCCATGTCAAACATGCGTGCTTGCCTGATCCAGCCTTCGTAGTCGTGGAGTGCGGGTCGGTCTTTCATCGTCGCTACCAGAGATGCAATTGCCGGGTCTAAACCATTACGAAAGTACGTGTTAATGGCGAGTCCTTCCGTAAAGCCAGCGTGCTCAATGAGTATGTGGAAGGCGTCTACATACTCTTCCACAGTCCTGTTGCCTTGGACATAGCGGTTGGAGTAGAGGGCGTTGATGGCATCTTCTTGCTCGGATTGTGGAAAGAAATCTGCCTTGAATCTTTCCCGGAAGGCATCCCAGTCAGCAAAGGGCTTCTCTCCTCTTTGATACCTTTTCAGCATAGATTCGCTGAAGGTAAGGGCACGACCTTCATTCATGTACGACATCGCCCAGCCGATCTTGAGTTCATCAGTCTCGAAGTCGCGACTGCATATACTCATGTAGAACTCGACAGTGTTCCAAAAGGCGCGACCCTTGGAGCGATCTCCGTCGAACGAAGGAGGTACAGCAGGTCGGGTATTTCGGGAAGAGCGTGAACTGGCTTGATGCTCAGGAGCCGGTGGTTGTCCAGACGAGGACGCGTCGCCCACAGGGGGGTTTTGGGTTGGAGCAGCTCTAGCCGCGTCTCGGATGCTCTGCAGCACCTCAATCATCTGTGAGGCCTGGGATTCCTGTCTAGCCATGCGGGCATCCATTTCCGCGAACTGCCGCATAATAATAGTCGCCACATCGTTGAGGGTGACGAGTGGGGGTGCAGAGGGTGGAGGAGAAGAGTCCATGAGAGAGAGAAAGGAAAATGGGGTCTTTGAGATGGAGCAGAGGGGTCGGTTATAGACGGGACTCGAGGGAAAAATACGACACTGCGATAGTCGGTGTCGAGCGCGATTTTTCGATAGCGAGTGTCGATAAAAACGGCCAGTCTGCGAGTAGAAGCTTGTTCTACTGTTAGGGCTACTCAGCTCACACTAGAGGGAGGGGATCCTAAGGGAATATATTGGAAAGGGAACTAACTACTCACCTAGAGGGAGGGGATCCTAAGAGAACAAGCTTAGGGACCCTCACTCTAGGTACAGCTACTATATACATAAAACGACGACGCGGCGTGCGGCCCTGACACAGCTAAGTGCCAGGCGCCCAAGCCGAGCCTAAGCGACGTGACGTCACGGGCATCACGCCGGGTACGAGCGCGCGACGCGCGCGAGTAGAGAAAGTGAAATAGAAACAGAACAAGGGAACGGAAAGTAAAAGTAAAATACGGGAATGATAAATAAAATAGAAAGGAAATGATGCCGATGATAATAAATAAGAAAATGAGAGACGGCGGTAGCGTACCCTGACAGGCTCTAAATGTGGCGTCGGTGCCTATTATGGGCAAGGGCCTACATGGCAAACATGTAGGCCAGCAGGGTTTCTCTCGAAGAAGTTCACCCCTGCTCAGTACAACTACCGCACCCATGAGCATGAGCTCATCGCGGTACTTGAAGCCTTCCTTAAGTGGGAAGACAAACTACTAGGGCGTAGATTCACCCTAGTAACGGACAACGAGGCCATGGTCCACTTCAAGACCCAGCCTCGCATGTCACCGCGCCAAGCACGGTGGTATGAATACCTGTCTCGTTTTGATTACGAGACGATTCATGTCAAGGGCGTCACTAACAATGTCGCCGATGGCCTCTCTCGTTATTACGAAGAGAACACTCCGGATGAGGTTCACCCTCCGGAGGTATACGTCAACGCTGACGTTAGACTTGATCCCGAAGGGGATCATCTTCCCATCGAAAGAAGGGATGAAGTGAGAGTGAACGTTATTACACGTTCACGAGTACGAGAGGAACCTCGAGTTGAAGGTCCCTCAAATACTACACCTTCTGATATTACAGAAGCGCAATCCGATGAGGATATACTTGCTCTAAGTGCAGAGCAAGACAGCAAGCTTCTTAAAGCCAAAATTGAGGGCTTTGCTGAATTTACCTCGCTGATACAGCAAGGTTATCACAAGGACCCAGTATTTAAGCTGGTTCTTGCCAACCCAAACGCTCACAAGGCGTTTGGAATTAAAAATCAACTGATCTTTACCAAGAATCAGTTCCTCCGCGATGTATTATGCGTCCCCATAACGCATTTTACAAGGGGAGGAGGATCACTGAGATTATAATCAGTGAGGCCCACCAAATTGTTGGGCACTTTGGACGTTACAAAACGTCTCAGTACGTTAGACAAGCGTACTGGTGGAAATCGATGATTGAAGACATCGATACGTTCTGCAGATCCTGCGGAACGTGCCAGACCAACAAAGGGGAGAATAATCACCCCAGTGGTCTGTTAAAACAACTCCCGATTCCCAATAAACCTTGGGAATCGATTGGAATGGACTTCGTCGGTCCATTACCCGTTTCAAACGGCCACGACTTCCTATTCGTCGTGATTGACAGACTGACCTCTATGGTTCGTCTGATGCCAACCACCACCAAGCTGACCGCCAAGGGCACAGCCTGGTTATACCTCAGTGAAGTCGTAAGACTCCACGGTGTCCCTGACTCAATCGTGAGTGACAGGGATGCACGATTCACTGCCAAGTTTTGGCAGGAACTGCAACGCCTAATGGGGACACGATTGCTCATGTCCACGGCGTTCCATCCGCAAACGGATGGATCTACCGAGTGAGCCAATCGCTCAATTGGTCAAATACTTCGTTCCGTCATACAGAACGATCAAAAAGATTGGGCCGAAAGGATCCCAATGGTGGAGTTTGCTATTAATAGCAGCACCAGCGAAACCACTGGTTTCGCGCCGTTTGAACTCAACTACGGCTACCTTCCCAGTTTGGGAAGGAAAATTGAGACGAACACCAAATTCAAAGGTGTTCAACACTTTGCTCAACAGGCAAAGTGGAACCTCATGATAGCGCATGACGCTATCATAGCCAATCGCGTTAAACAGGCTCACTACGCGAACAACTCACGGCGCGATGCACCGGAGTACAAAGAGGGTGACCTCGTCTATCTGTCGACGAGGAATCTCAACCTCCCCAAGGGGAGAGTTAAGAAGTTGATCCCGCGTTATGTGGGACCATACAAAATATTGTCCGTTAAAGACAATATCACAGTAAAACTTGAGCTCTCTGAAGAGCTCAAGCAACGTCGCATAAATCCCATATTTCACGTGGATTTGATTAAACCTCACATCGCCAACGACGATGAGAGATTTCCACGCCGCGATACACTCACGGCGTATGACTTTGGACAGCCAGACGATGCTGAATGGCACGTCGAGGAACTCCTAGCTCATCGCTGGAGTGGAACTCGCGAGAAAGATCTCGAGTTCCTAGTCCAGTGGACCCTTGGGGATACCACTTGGGAACCTTACAGTAACTGTAAGGACTTGCAAGCTCTAGACGAGTACTTGCAATTACGAGGCGTAAACGAGCCTCGGCAGCTGCCACGACTATCCAATCACGGAGAGTCGCGGACCAACAACAAGCGCCCAGATCCCACTCGGGATCTGCTTGAAGATCCCACCCACAGGGATCCACTGGCACTTCACTGCTACGCGGTGAGGTAATTTTCACTTGGGCGCTCCATGAGGCCGCCCAAGTATATAACCCAAAAGTCCGTTCACGGTCTTTTCTCCTCACACCCCCATGCCTGACAGCAAGGGAAAACAACGCGAACGATCACGCTCGCGGTCGCCTACGCCGCAACCTGTTAGTAGGTTCAAAAAGCAGAGGCTCAACTGGCCCTGCAAAGGTCCGAATGGACCTTAGACGCGATGGACGGATGCATATCCGTCTATCATAACAATGATAGTTGCACTGCGTGCAACGACTTTGCCAGTCACCTGGCAGGCCCCGCTGGCAGCGGGGCAATCATCCTTGACCATGATATGGTCAAGCAGGCCGTCTACAAGGCCTTTCCCTTCATAAAGAGGGAGTACTATCATCTAGACGAACGTCTAGAAGAAGCTGAAAAGGACGTCAAGTCCTTGACAGACCACCTCGACGATGCGAATCGTCATATCTGCGAGCTGAAAGCTCGCATTGCTGAACTTGAACGTTCAGCGTCGACGGCAGGCCCGTCGACTACCCCATCGACCTCCAAAAGCGGTCGAGAGACCAGGCCGATAAAGCGCCTGAACCATCCCAGGCAGCCCCTTTGCCTGATATCTTCAACGACATGTCGTCTGACGACGACATGGAAGACATAGTCGATGATAATGACTATGATGACGACGCCTCCATCGCGTCGTCCACCAAACACAAGCCTCAGCGTACCTACGCTGATGCAACCAAGGCATCGGGCTCTCGCGATGCTGCCCCGGTTTCTCCAAGGAAACCCTCTGGTCCGTATCCACGGACCAAGCCAGGATGGGACTCTAATAGGGACCCATGGCCCTTCTTCGTCAAGGGTTTCGACCCCACTGTTAGTGGGGATCATTCTCTGGTGCCTGGCACCCCCAATCCTACTGCATGGTATAACACCTGCAGCCTCGACGAACCATTGTTCGTCGAGATTGGAACCCGGGTTTGGACCGACCCCCCGGTGTTCACGTACCCCGATGACAGAGGGGTTCACATGCGTATTTCATACGCATGGACTCGTTGGCGCAGATCCATGAAGGAGCGCCGCCTGGCGAGGAAAACAGCCAAGCTTGAAGCTATGGAGGCTGCCGCCAACCGTCCATCGGTGGTGTTTATCTCGGGAGAGTTAATCCACCCGAGATCAAGTATTTAATCAATACTTGGAATGCGGACCCTAACCAGGTCCTCCCTACATCCGACTAATGTCGGATGGATCATTAAACCCTCAAGATGTTGAGGTGTTCGCATGGCTCAAACGAGTCACACGTACTCGTGAAGTGCGTGCCAAGTTCCTCGAGAAGGCGGCTGAGTGCCTCCTCGACCCCGCACTTACTGTGTGGGAAGAAGTTCTCGGTGGTAGGGGTAATTCCTCCACCCACCTGCCTTCCACGCTCATGGAAGGCTACACTCGTTCCTTCGAGTGCAAATCCCCCTCCTCCATTACCATAGAGGAGGTGATTCGCTCCATGCACGCCAATGGAGCGACGACAAGACGCGTCACTGAGGTGATCGCGCCCTTCTCCAACGTTACGCCAATGGAGAAGATGTTAATCGCATCGCGCATGACTATCGCGTGCGCCGTGGACTGGATCGTCCAACAAAAAGGCGTGTACGACTCAGTCGGCCGCCCCGCCGTCCATGCGTCGGCATCACCTGCCAGTATTGTGGCAGGCCCGCCTAATAAGGTTTACTCCCCGTCCGTCCCAATTCAGATGACGGACGAGGAATTGTTGAGGCCCCCTGAGGACCTTGACGCACCGCATCCGAGTGCCTCGGAGAGCATGGAGATTGACTACAGCAATCCCTCTGACTGATTACAGTCAGATGCTTCCTCTTCGCGATCCTATGACTTGGAGTCCAAGTCACAAGGGGAGGATGTAACGGATCCACCGCATGCGGTGGATTGAGTATATGCCACTTAGGCATATGCAGAGGGCTTCGCCCTCTGCAGTAGTTACTATTACTTACTCTAATAACAGAGGCGCTTAACGCCTCTGGCTCGCCGCGGCGCGGCGAGCCATTATGTAATAACTATACATTAGTAGTAGCTACGCGCGTGCTGATTCAGCACGCGCAACTTGTTTTACTCCACAAAGAAAATACAGCACTTTGGTCTGTTACTTGTGGTGTGAAACTACAGCGTGATATAAACTGTGTACCGCAAGCGGTACACTATAAAAAGTAACGAAACGTTACAGCTGGCATCAACGCCGACAAGACGGTGAATAACTCCCCATCCATAATCGAAGGATGGCGTCGAGCATATACCCTGCCTCAGGGTAACATTCCAACCAAGGAAGAAGTTGTCGGGATGCTGCGATATAACTGTGTGAATACCCGATTAATCGAAACTCGATTAGGACCACTATTTGAGCGGTGGCGATCACACACTAACAGCAATACCATCGCCGTGAAGTGGCGAGAATCTCAACCCACCGTTTCGTCGCTGTTACCAGGACGTCAGTATCGAAGACGACGTCACAACAATCGTCGTGACACCGCCCCTGCAGCTCCTATTGCTGGACCTTCGAAGGAGACTCCTTATGTGGAGTCCACCGCTAATTCGCCTCCCTCGGCGAAAGCACCACTCCCAGCAGATATCGCTGAGAAAGAACTCGTGATCGACCCCGATCAATACGAGGTCCTGGATAGACCAGGAGCGGGCCCTCAAGGTGACATTGAGATGGCCATGGATTATACCGCGGACGACTGAGACTCACTCGTCGTATCATGTATTGACTTGACGCTCAAGTCAGCGGGGGAGGATGTAACGGTTCCGCTATGACCAGCGGACTACTATTACCCATAGTACATATTAGTATATATATACAATTGCATGCAGACGATCGTCGTCTGCACAAGTACCTAGTATTATGTAATGTACATAGGCGCCGTCACACCAGTAAATACCGCGTAACGGTAAAGGCGCCGGCAGCCTTTCTTACCTGCACTTGCAAATATACAGCTTTATACTGTTTGTTGTGAGTCCGTAAGAACCGGGCTAATCGTAAACTGTAACGAAACGTTACACTTTGTCGCTTCTGAGTGGGACAGAAGGGATTTTGGGTGAGAGTGAGGACCTGAATGGGAGTGGAAGCGGGAGCGGGAGTCAGGCGACAGAGGCTGATGTTCAGATTGTGTAGTGTACGTTTTGGACTCAAATTTGTGGTATGGGACTGTAGATTAGTATGTACATAGACACCGATCATTACTTTTTTTTTTTACCAGAATCAGCGCAGTAAAATTTCGCGAGAAAAAAAAACTGGAATAACTTGAGTGATAGTTATTGCTTTTGCTGTTTTTTTCTCGTACCTGTTCTTGGGGACAATGGATAAATAAATGATTGTTCAAATCGCACGCAATGGAAATGAATGGCTTCAATAGTGTGATGAAGTGAAGGGAGATAATCGTCCAGAATACGAAAGCTCTCCCGGCAACCAACCGCCTTTAAACAGATGCAGATACTTCAGTAATAGTGGGCAGAGGACGAGAACCCTTCGGACTGACTAAATCTCAAGCCATCGTCTTTCAGGGGGATGTTATTGTTCTTGATGGATCGCGATTCTGAAAGCCCACGTAAGCTCCATGAACATAGCGAGGCAATATGATGTGTAAACATACAGATGTCTTTAGGCTGTTCACCGGTCTTCGGACTGGAGTTGAGCGAGCTGGAGGATTACTGGGCGTGGTTTCGGTGCGGGATCAGGGGGAGATTCCGGGCGAGAATAACACAGCCAATTAAAGCGAAGGCGATGAAAATTTTCAAGACAAACACGACGCAGAGCAAGCCGATTTCTCAAGACACAACTTGTTAGTGAATAAGTAGCGTCTAGATCAGACTTCGTCTCACTGATGATATGAATTGTTCTTAACCAGGACGCAGGAACGTACAGCACTTTGAGGTGGATGTACACGAGGAAGAACCAATTGAAGGACAGAATAGCAAAGACGGAAATGAAGTTGTTTCTGAGCACCGTCAATAGATGGTCGCGTGATACATGTCGTTTGGCTTGTGAATAATCATAGGCTGGGGTAAGCGGCGGCGGCGAGAGTGATGGAAGCATGAGGAATCTGGGTTGAATATTTCAGGTTTCGTTTCTTCGTATGTCCTCGTGGATTGGGCTGTCCGTCGCGTCCAGTGTTAGTCCCCCGCTGAACTGGACCAAAGAATCACAGCCACGGAACTACTTCAACATGCCTGTAGTAAGTTGGAGCTCCTGTTCAACAGCCCAAGACATCACACTGAATGAGACAGTTGCATGCCGAAGAGTGAGATTGGCTTGTGCGTACACTGCAGATTTCAGAAAGAGTATGTATGAATGTTTTTCTTGAGGATCATAGATGGACTAAGACTTACGGTGTTGGACGCAAGATAGGACGGGAAAACACAAAGACTATGAGATCATATGGAAGTCTCTTCTCAAAATTTTGTCGAGAGGTCTGGAAACAAGGGAGTGAACTTTGTAAAGAAACTGTGTATTTAAGCGCCTGACGAATACGTCATCGTGTCTCCCACATTTCAATGCACTTCAAGTTGTCGGTCGCCACTTCATCAAAGCTGTCGTTAACAAACCGCCATCAGTTATCTGTGCCTGTGAGCCCTTGCCTATGAGATAACAATTTAAAACTATCTAGCGAGCTTTACCGAAGAGCTCCCTCCCTCCCCTTCAACTTGAAGTTTTACACAATGATAATACAACTCTTTAGCATCCCAGCTATCGTAACTGCAACATAGTTCTCTCCACTTCTTCCATGCAGTAGTCTGAGGCAATAAAGAAGCCACATCTACCCATTCTCCGTTACCAAACCTCCTCAAAAGAATCGCGTACACGTGGGTCCTTGAAGGGACAGGATATGTTTCTTTCTCTTCAAGCTCGGAAAAACAGCGACTAGCGGCCAGTTTCTGGCCAATTAGGACGTTCAGCTGGCCGATTATGTTTACTGCAATAAACGCGACTTGATCCCATGTTGTTCCGTTCGGTATTGTTATAAAAACAAATAGTATGACGGCTAATGACCCCAATTGCGTTAGATAAACGAGAAACTCCACGACTCGTCCTTCTTTTTGACGAATCCCTCGACCTGTCCATTTCGCAATGTCTTTGTGATGACCTCCAGGAATAAAACATGAATTCCTTCGACCAAGAATCACATGTTTTGATTTCTCCGTTTCTTTTTTTTAAGGTACCGGGCCGCAGACGGATACAACTACGACCCCTCATACACATCCCACTCACACGGCTGGTCAAGCGGTGCAACCTCCTCACTCACATTTTACTTACTCGATCTTCAACTCGTTTCAAAATCAGGTTCAACTTGGAAAATTGAACCTCATCCCAGCTCTTCATCTTCTTTGGGTTTGGTGGAAGGAGGATTCGAAACTGATTTAGGCTGGTTTGGCGTTTCGTGGGTTATTGAGAAGAATGAAGGAATGGAAATGATGAGTGTTAGTATTGATGTGCCTGTTGGGACGAGTGGGACTGTTGTTTTGCCGGGGAGGTTTATTGGGAGAATTGTTATTGATGAAAAGGAAAGCAGTGCGAATACGATTGCGACTGGTGGTGTTGAGATCAGTGGGGGGAAGCATGTTGTTGTGGGATATGCTGTTTGAGTGCGTGCTCTGACTTTTGTTTGTTTGGTATATTTGTATCTGTAAAATTTGAACTTTTTCCGAGCGCGATGTGAGCATATATGTACACAAACGTTTTGAAAAGTGGATCCTTGGACGATGAACGCTAATAATATCAACCAATATGATCTTTCTGAGCTTTTGGCGCCGACCTCTGGATGGCTATGTAGAAGTATAGGTATGTAGATCACATCACTGATCAGTGACTAGTGACTGGCATTTGATCTACTCACTTAAGCATACTGGCAGATGGAGATGGCCGCAACTATCCGCTTGACATTTCATATCTATCTAACACCTGTCGGCCGACCACAGCTCCACAAAAAAATATTTACAACTCGTGCTACGGTCGGTAAAGTGTCTAGACATATTCTAGCATTTATCACGCTTGGTGACTTAGTGACAAAACTTGTTATGTAAACCCTAATTGCACAAGTACCATTGTCGCTCTTCAGGGGAAAAATGCTGTTACGCACGCCTCGGCGTATTGACGCAGTGTGGGACTCACTGTGGCGGGACAAGTTGTTATTATTAGTTTCAGCTTCGATCGAAAATTCTCACTGTGTATGTATTGATGAAACATAATTCTGAATCCCAGTTTCCCCTTCAAACACATAATTTTGAACGGTCTTGAAGTTCTTCTTGACTTCTTTTTTTCAGTTTTGGGATTTCTCACACCAATGCCAGTGTTACTATCATGATTCACTCACTGGTATTGGGCCGGGACCATATCAAATACATAATTTTGATTTATGTAAGTAGATTCATTCAGACTGTCGAGTTTTTTTGTCCTCATTTCAATGAACTGTCGAGCTTCAACGTTAGCGCTGTAAACCAGCATCTTACCATGGTCTTCTCTTCGCGACCGTTAAATAGTCCACCATGGTTAATTGTGAGTGATTAGCATGATTTCAGTCGTCGATATCATTTTTTTTAGCAGAACCGCTGGAGTAAGGTTTTTCCCTACGCGTTCTAAACCTATCTTCTTTTGACGTTCTTCCGTGTCATTTTTGTCTCATAGTACTGCAATGGTGCGTAAATTCGACGCTATTTACTTCGTTAGGTGTTAACGTCCCGGGGAAGTCGCAAGTTTTGTTATAGCCGTAAGTTATAGACTCAGGTTCAGTTCCACTCCTTCTAAATAACAACGCAGGTTACAGACTACTTTATCTGTCTTCCCCAGGAAGTCGAGCTCATCTGGCCTACACGATGGAGTGCAGGAAAATTTTTGTACATCTTAACTCGATACTCCGCGTTCGTAGACAGCCTCTTAAATCTATATCGTACGTAAAATCAGTGCTGAGGTACTTCTACTATGTCTCACGATTAGTATTAGTCGCCTCCCCAGTTCACTCGGCTCCAAGCTGTCAACGTGTTTTCACAGCATCCGCATGTATATATATGCTCGTTTGTTAGTATACCGACACACTCAAATTCACTGCACTTTATAAAGGGCTTATCATTCTCGGAACGTTCTGTTCAGAAAGTAATAACCACCATTACTTTTTCAGTAATACGGTGTCAACAGCTTATGTGTTTTCCGATTTGAAGTTGTTCTAGTCTTCCGAACGTGGGCTGTCTGGGAACGAAACCTCAAGTTATTTATCATTTTACTCATCGTTTTATTTTCCGGTGTCATCGCCTCTATTGTATTCACCCGCACTAGTCTGGCGCATGTTACATGTATGTGCTGTATTATCCTCAAACTAGGCCTTTCTTTTTCAGGCACTGTCTCACAAGTTAACGCTGATCTGTCCTTTCAACAGTCGGTACAACAGCAGAAGGATACCCACCCGGATGCTGGCTCGTCTCATTCCTAAATCCGACAATTATATTAGGCTATATCGTTATTCTTTCTTTTGAAACCAGTCAGTTTGAGCATTGTTGTGAAAAAGTTCTTGAATAACAACCCTTTTCAAACAGCTATTCTGGTGCTCACTCTTTACAAATGCCGACAAGCTAGTGCGTCGTTGTTATCTCTATTTTTTCCCAAAACAACATTGACTGTGACCCTCCCTTTTTTTCTGGTTAGTCATAACGAAGAGGTCAAAGTTAACTATAACATTGCATAGAGACGGTAATTTATCAACCGAAAAGTTGACTTCCCAGTAATACTGACAATTAGTCGTATTTAGCCATTTTGTATTGCTTTCTTATCGTTGGTATGAAACACCGCCCTATAGATCAATATAATATTCACGAGCGTGAATCTCAATTTTTTTTCTCTAAATCAAGTTTGTTCGCTTGCCAATATCATAAATCAAGTCATACCAGTGTGTTTACTGATTTCACATAAACTTTATACCTCATTTTTTTGCCAGTCGCCACCCTCATTCGAAGCGCAAGTCCCTTCTTTCCTCTTCGTTTGTTCACTTCATCCGATTAACCTCCTTTTTAAAATAGAATGCAGCGTGTTATTCATTCAGTGTTGACTGCTCGAATTCTGCTCAACCTCCGACAAGCCGTCCGCCTCGAAGCGAAACTGTCGTCGCAGAGTATATTATCTTGGGAACCCAATGCCGGTGCTAACGCCGACAGTACGAACCACTGTAAACAGGAAAGAACCGAAGGAGGAGAAGGAGCGTCATCATCACTAGCACAGGGAAGAAACCCAACTCGATCCAAAAGAAACCGAAACGCGAGGCCGAGTTCAACCCGAAGTTACCAGCGGAACGTCACTGGCACTGGCACTGAAAGCGGATCAGGATCAAATTCATCTCAATTCACTGGTAGTACCAGTATTATGAGCAGTGGTTCGGTTGGAAGATATTTAAGCGCTATTTTTGACTTGGATGAAGAGAATTGGGCGCATGATGAGGAGAGTGCAAGGTGGATTGAGGATCAGAATCCGGAGTTGTTTATTGAGACGACAGCTTTGTCAATTCTGAGTGGGACAGAAGGGAGTTTGGGTGAGGGTGAGGGTGAGGGTGGGGGTGGGGGTGAGAGCCCGAATGGGAGTGGAAGCGGGAGCGGGAGTCGAGCGACAGAGGCTGATGTTCAGATTGTGTAGTGTACGTTTTGGACTCAGATTTGGGATTTGTGTGTAATATTGGACTGTAGATTAGTATGTACATAGACACGGATCATTATTTTTTTTACTAGAATCAGCGCAGTTAAATTTCGCGAGGAAAAAAAAACTGGAATAACTTGAGTGATGGTTATTGCTTTTTTCTGGTTTTTTTCTCTTACCTGTTCTTTTTGAAATCTTTTGGGACAATGGATGAATAAATGATTGTTCAAATCGGACGCAATGGGAATGAATGACTTCGAGATACGAAAAGTCAAGTCGTGATGACGTGAAGGGAGACGCCAGCTTGTTACTGGAACTATGCGTGGAGAGTTTCAATGAAAAAACGAGGTCTGAGGCCTAATCGATGAGGACCTGTCAGATTAACTTAAGTTTTCGGCAGAGAGATGTTTTTATTGTTGGTGATGAGTCGCGGTTCTGGAAAAGCCGACTCAGATGGATAGTATTTCTATGAAAAACCGCGTAAGCTTCGTAGTATAGCGTGGCAATATGATTTGAAAACGTACGGATGTGGTCCTCGGTTTAGGGTTGAGCGAGTTAGGATAATTGTTGTAGGTGGTTTCGGTGCACGATCAGGGCGAGGTCCCGGAATAACAAAGCGAGATGGAGGTGATGAGAATGTTCAAGCCAAGTACAACACAGAGCAAGCCGATTTCTTGAGACAGGACGCGTTAGTAAATAGATCCAAATCCTAAATCTGGTTCAGCTCACCCGTCGTGTGCACTATTCTCGGACAAGATGCAGGAGCGGACATCGCTCTAGCTCTACAAGTAGAGACCAATCCACTAGGTTTAAACGCAGTAGCAAAGGCTACTACCATGTCGTTTCCGAGCTTTGTTGGAGGGTGTTTGCGCAATGTGTTCCATAAGCGAGCATCCTTCGCGCCATTTGCACCTTGGATGGGATTTGAGATAATAAATCGCGTATTTCGCGGTAGGCTCTCATTTACTCTATATAAATCAACTGCACACTTGCCGTATGAGATGATTGAGAGGTGGGCATGAGGAAACGGGGCAAGAACACAAACAAAAACACGTCAAGTACACAAAACAGTCACAAACAAATATATCGAATGCTTTCTGCGCGCTCTGACTCACAGCGCTTTTTTAAAGATGCCTACGATACCTATAGACGTCCTTATTCAAATAATCGAATTTATCGACCATCCAGCGGATCTATTGTCTCTTGCAGCAACAGCTCGCGTCTTATATCTCATCGTCGTTCCTCAACACGTTGACTATCGCCGTATTTGTTGCAAGAGGTCTTCTAAACACATCTGGAAACATCTCTTGGACACACCCCACGACGCTTGCTCCCGTATTAGATATCTAAATGTCTCAAAACCTCATGATCGCCGGACAGTGATTCCACGAGCGTGCAAACCCGAGCCGAATGTCTCGCCAATATCGTCTTGGAGTCTCCTTAGAGATGATCATCAGGACGGTTCTTTTGCAGCCTTCATTCAAGTCCTCCCTAAAATGGTCAACCTGAAATCGCTTAAGTTTGAGATACTAGGAGATAGAAGCGACGAAGAGTTTAATCTTATTTCTGAGGCAATCGGAAAATCGGGATGTAATTTGGAAGAATTAGGAGTGAACTTCGAATGCTCAGACACACTCCTTGGAGAACGTTTTAAAAACGACAAATTATCAAGAAATCCGAAAAAACTCTCGGTAAGCTGCCATCTGATTGACGAGAAGTAAAATGCCTTTACTGATTTTGTGACACAGCTATTTTATGACTACCTGCCCTCCCTTCGGAAATTTATCGTCAGGACTGGTGCTCAATGTGACCTGAGCCGCCCCGTTTTGCAAATGGTTTTGAACGCGCCTAACCTTACCCACATAAGCGTTACCTCGAGAAACTCCAATACATTTATCTCTGGGTATTGGCCAAACCTTCAACGCCTCAGATTTATTTGCCTCTCGCTTCATACGGATTACGATAACATACCCCGTTTGCAGGCGTTTCTCCGTCGTCACTCGAAACTTATTATGTTATCGGCTGACAACCTCCTTATTCCTGGATGGGAACTCGAATCCGATGATTTCCTTCCTAATCTCAAATCTTTTTACGTCGCTTTATATTCGCAATTGCCTATCACCATGGGTACGATCGCTGCACGTCTAGTGCATTTGATAATGAGTTCCAGGGTGTACTCGACCTTATCCAAACATGGAATCATCTTATATAATCTCAAAACTTGTCAGTTTTGGGAAGCCAGCCCCGGGGAATCGACTCAAAGTTTTTCTGATATGGCCCCTAATCTCCAAAATCTCCATATAACCTTCGACGACTATGGTCAATCTCCCTCCGACCCAACTTCTCTGTGCCAAGTCTCGACCTCTGACGAGGTATGTCACCACCACTGAAAGAATCAGTTAATTATGTTTTGTATTAACGTATTCCGTTGGCAGGTCATAGAACACATCTCCTATTTCGCCAATTTCAAGAAATTACGCGTTTTAACAGGACCCTTTCATACCATCCGCGTGGACATTCATCGTCTTTTCAAAACCCTTTATGACTTCCCTAACCTGCTGTACACCAAAGTGCGGCTGAATGACCAAGTCATTTCTTGTCGCCTGGTGCGGGACGATATCGCCAAGACAATGAAATATGAACTCGAGACGACTGGTACACCCAAAGAGTGTGATCATACCTCATGGGACGAGCTTTATAGGTCGGTTTGGTCAATTTTACGACTATCATCCTATCCAGCTTGAGTTACCAGAAGATGAGAAACATAATACTCATCATTTTTATGACTTTTAAACTTATCATTACTTATGATCCGCATATATCTTTATATTTTGTGTAATAATATTCTATCTACAACGAAAGTCAAGACACGTCGTCTGAACTAAAAGAAACACTTTCAAATGTGCGCTAATCGTGCAGAATACGAAAGCTCTCCCGGAAACCAAACCGTCTCTAAACAGACGCAATCAGTAATAGACTTTCGTGTCCTCTGCCATGGCTATGAAACCTTCAACCAGTTCTATGCCAATAGGTTCTAGTTCGGGCTCGTCAGTATGCGGTTTGTTTAGAATGATAAGCGACATATGTCTTACTAGATAGTCGTCTGGGATGTCTGCTTCTGTACGCAGCTAAAGGTAACGGATCGATCAAGTCAGCAGAGGACGAGAGCCCTTCAGACTGACTAAACCTCAAGCCATCGTCTTTCGGCAGGATGCTATTGTCGTTGATGGGTCGTGATTCTGAAAAAGCCGATCCACTGGAGGCGTAGTATTTCTATAGAAAAAGCTCACGTAAGCTCCATGAATATAACGTGGCAATATGATTTATAAACGTACAGATGTCCCTAGGTTTTTCACCGGTCTTCGGACTGGAGTTGAGCGAGTTGGAGAGTTAGCTGCCGGGGGTGGTTTCGGTGCAGGCTCAGGGGTAGATTCCGGGCGAGAATAACACAGCGAAACGAAAGCGATGAAAATGTTCGAGCCAAATACAACGAAGAGCAAGCTAATTTCTTAAGACACAACACGTTAGTGAATAAGCAGCATTTAGATCAGATTTCGTCTTACCGATGATATGAATCATTCTTAGCCAGGACGCAGGAACGTACAGCACCTTGAGGTAGATGTACACGGGGAAGAACCAATTGAAGAACAGAATAGCAAAGACGGCTATAAAGTTGTTTCTGAGCACCGTCAATAAATGGTCGCGTGATATATGTCGTTTGGCTTGTGAAAGATCATAGGCTGGGGTAAGCGGCGGCGGCGGCGAGAGTGATGGAAGCATGAGGAATCTGGGTCAGAATGGTGAAGGTCGTGAATGAAGACTCTGATTGTATTTTACGTTTCGTGTCTTCATATGTCCTCGTGGGTTGGGTTGTCCATCACGTCCAGTGTTAGTCCCCCGCTGGACCGGACTAAAGAACCATAGCCTCGGAACTACTTCAACATGCCTGTGGTAAGTTGGGACTCCTGTTCAACAGTCCAAAAAGTTGTATGGCGAAGAGTGAGATTGGCCTGTGTGTGCACTGCAAATTTCGGAGGAAGTAGCATCTGCCAGTGAGTATGAATGTTTTTCTTGAGGATCATATATGAACTAAGACTTACGGTGTTGGACGCAAGATAGAACGAGAAAACACAAAAACTGCGAGAATATATGGAAGTCTCTTCTCAAACAAATTTTGTCGAGAGTCTGGAAGCAAGCTCTGTTTTCAAGCGCCTGACGAATACGTCATCGCGTCTCCTACATTTCAATGCACTTCAAGTTGTCGTTTGCAACAAACCGCCATCAGTTATCTGTGCTTGTGAGCCCTTGCCTATTAGATGACAATTTAAAACTATCTAGCGAGCTTTATGCCGAAGAGCTCCCTTCCTCCCCTTCTTGAAGTTTTACACAATGATAATACAACTCTTTAGCATCCCAGCTATCGTAACTGCAACATAGTTCTCTCCACTTCTTCCATGCAGTAGTCTGAGGCAATAAAGAAGCCACATCCACCCATTCTCCGCTACCAAATCTCCTCAAAAGAACCGCGTACACGTGGGTCCTTGAAGGGACAGGACATGTTTCTTTCTCTTCAAGCTCGGAAAAACAGCGACTAGCGGCCAATTTCTGGCCAATCAGAACGTTCAGCTGGCCGATTATGTTTACCGCAATAAACGCGACTTGGTCCCATGTCGTTCCGTTCGGTATCGTTATAAAAACAAAGAGTATGACGGCTAATGACCCCAATCGCATTAGATAAACGAGAAACTCCACGACTCGTCCTTCCTTTTGACGAATCCCTCGACCTGTCCATTTTGCAATGTCTTTGTTACATCCTTCAAGAATAAAACATGAATTCCTTCGACCAAGAATGAATACAGCGTCATCGTTATCTGGCCTTAATTGAAGAGAAGCCGGCTCTGTACAGTATCTGTCCAACAATCGGACTATGATCGACCAGGCAACAAAAATAGTGGCATTCGTAATACCAATCCAGGTTAATCCGGGGTGCAAAATAAGCCCCGTGATGATACCGCTATACGCCAACCAAGTCGTCATTGTCCAGAAAACCATCGGTATTGGCCATTTGCGCCGATCCTGACGTGGTCGAACACGATATACCGAGCACAGTCCATCGCGCAATAAATGTTTGTGGTGAAGACTATGTGCAAGCCGCATGTTTCGAAGTGGGGCGTTTTTCAACCCGAACGGGCTGAAGTATGTGTCCCCAGTGGCTTCCTCGAGCTCATAGGTAGAGAATAAATACGATTGAAGACCAACTACCGGCGCTGCTGTGAGGCATTCTACCACAGAACGTCTCATCGAGCGGTATCTGAATTCTTGTGATTCGCCAACCAAAACCATGAATGATGATACGTCGAATGTCCATGAGGTTGAGTTTCCTGATAATGATTGACCCATTTCGTTTGTTGAAAGGCTGAACAAGAGAGATTTATGGCGGCTAATAAAGATTCTCGGGAATCAAAAGATGTGCGCAGCAGATAACATGCTCCACATGTATTAAGGCGGACAATTTTGGTAATTAACTCAACTTGACCATCAGCTATGGAATAACGCTAATGTCATTTTTCTATTACATTTGTCATAGGAGATGTCGCCTACATACGTGCTGTGCAACAACGTTTTCTCGCTGTCTTGGCATATCATGTCGCAAAAATCAGAGTAGGTTTATAAACCGAACCGGCTTTATTATCCGTTGAGACCAATTCTTAGATGCGATAGCAAAGCTGTTGCAAAGGCTACTATCATGTCATTCCTGAGCTTTGTCGAAGAGTGTTCGCGCACTATGCGTTTCATGATCAAGCGTCCTTCACGCCATTTGCCCCTTGAACGGGATTCGAGATATTCGTGGTAAGCTTTCATTTACTTACATATGATGCTTCTATAGAAATCGACTGCACACTTGTTGTATGAGATGACCATGAGGTATGAGGAAACGGGGCATGAACCTGGAAAATTGAACCTCATCCCGGCTCTTCTTTTGGAATTCGGGGCAGGAGAAGAAGTCGGTGCAGGTAGAAGGGGGATCTTGAACTGGTTTAGGGTGTTTCGTGGGTTATTGAGAAGAATGCGAGGGTGCAGGGAGGGGAGGTGATGAGTGTTAGTGTTAGTATCGATGTACCTGTTGGGACGAGTGGTACTGTTGTTTTGCCGGAAAGGTTTAATGGGAGGATTGTTGTTGATGAAAAGGAAAGCATGTGAATGCGAATGCCGGTGGTGTTGAGATCAGTGGGGGGAAGCATGTGGTTGTGGGATATGCGTTTTGAGTATGTATTTTGATATTTTGTTTTTGTTTTTGTTTGTTGCATTTGTATTTGATTTGAACTTTTTCCCGAGCGCGATGTGAGCGTATATATGTACACAAACCTTTGGAAAGTGGATCCTTGCACGATGACAGCTAATAATATCAGCCAGTAGTATGATCTTTCTGAGCTCCAGCATTCCTATCAAGACTTGGCGCCGACCTCTGGAGGGCTATGCAGAGGTGTATAGATCAGTGATCATTGATCAGCGGTGCCATTTGATTTACTCGTGTATACTGACAGATGGTGGCAACTATTCATTTGTTATTTCACTTAAAAATATAACAACTGCCGGCCGATCATAACAAATGTTTTGTCTACAAGTTGTATGCATTAGTTCAACTTCGAGCAGAAATTCTCACTGCGTGTGTATCTATAGAACACACTCCCGGTTCCCCTTTGAACACATGAAGACATGAATGCAGGAGTACACGGCAATTTGAAGCTTAAAGTGCTACACACGCACGAATATCAGCGTCGTCTTTCTTTTCCAACCGTATTTGATGTTTTGGTTAACCTGTTTCTAAAGAATTTCATTCACGGAATTTTTGGCAGCCAACCGTTGCGATCACTGACTTCTTTTGTCTACATACATCAAATTCTCTCATTCGTCTCCTCAGGCTGATGTATCAAAGCAAAAAATATCTATACGAACGGCCTTCTTTCTCCAGTTTTAGAGTTTCCCACCAGCCATCAGTACCATATCAATACATAACTCTTATTTATATAAACTAACCGGTTTTTTTCTTTTGACTCAGACTCAACTGAAATCTTGTCTCTTCACCGGGTGCGCTGTAGGAGCCACAAACATGGCAACCTTGGTCCAATCCGATTATGATCTTTGATTGTTTATTCAGACAGGATGCACCCCCCACTATCTCACCTCTTTCTCTTTGCGACTGTTAAATAGTCTATCATGGTTGATTGAAGTTTGTCATGTTTTCGTTCCTCGATATCATTTTAATTAACAAGACGTATAGAGTAAGGTTTCTCCTCGCGCTCTGAAAATATCTTCTTCTTATTACATTGATGTTCTCACATGTCATTTTGGTCTCATATTAGTACTGCAATGGTTCGTAAATTCAACGCTATTTTACTACATTAATTGGTAACGTCACGGAAAGTCGCAAGTTTTGCTATAGCTGTGAGTTATTTCAGATCCAGTCCAATTCCATTCCACTCTTTCTAACCACGACGCAGGTTACAGACTACTTTATCTGCCTTCCCCAAGAAGTCGAGCTCATTTGGCCAACACGATGGAGTGCAGGAAAAGTCTTATACATCTTAACTCGATACTCCGCGTTCGCAGACAGCATCTTAAATTTATATCGTACGTAAAATCAGTGTTGAGGTACTTCTACTATGTCTCACGACTAGTATTAGTCGCCTCCCCAGTTCACTCGGCTCCAAGTTGTCAACGTGCTTTCACAGCATCCGCATGTATATATGCTCGTTTATTAGTACTCCGACACTCTCAAATTCACTGCACTTTATAAAGGGCTTATCATTCTCGGAACGTTCCTTTCAGAAGGTAATTACCATCATTCCTTTCTTTCAATTTTCACAGTGTTAACAGCTTATGTATCTATATTGTATTTTCCGATTTGAAGCTGTTCTAGTCTTCCGAACGTGGGCTGTCTGGGAACGGAACCTCAAGTTATTTATCATTTTGCTCACCATTCTATTTTCCGGTGCTATTGTCTCTCTCACGTGGATCAATATAGTGCATGTGGCATGTATGTAGAACTGTATTCTCAAGCTGGGAACTGTCTCACAACGCTGATGATTTCCTTTCAACAGTTGGTACAACAGCAGAAGGATACCCACCCGGATGCTGGATCGTCGAGTCATTTGTAAATCCGATACTTATATTTGGCTATACCATTGTTCTCTTTATTGAAATCAGTCAGTTTGAGTATCAAAAATTTTCAATCTCAAATAACAACCCTTTCAAACAGCTATTCTCGTCCTCACTCTTTACAAACGCCGACAAGCTAGTGCGTTTAACTTGTTATCCCTATCTTTCCCAGAACGACACTAACCCTCCTTTTTCTCTGGTTAGTCATATCGAAGAGGTCAAAATTACTTATAACATTGCATAGAGACGGTAATTTACCAACCAAAAAAGTCGACTTCCCAGTAATACTGACAATTAATTGTAAACATCTAGCCATTTTGTATTGCTTTTTTATCGCTGGTATGAAGCACTATTCTATATGTTATTAACGAGCATGGATCTCATTTCTTTTTCTCCAAATCAAGCTTGGTCGCTCGCTAATATCATCAATCAAGTCATACCAGTGCGTTTTACAATTTCGCCGTAAATTCTATACCTAAATTTTTGACAGTCAGCAAATGCACCCTCATTTGATGAGCAAGTCCCTCCTCTTCTTTTTGTTTGTTGTGGCACCTCATCTAATCAACCTCCTTTTTTATAGATTGCAGCGTGTTATTCATTCAGTGTTAACTGCTCGAATTCTGCTCAACCTTCGACAGGCCGTCCACGCGAGCCTCGAAGCAAAACTGTCGTCACAGAGTACATTATCTTGGGAACCCAGTGCCGTTGCTGGTATCAACGCCAACAGTGCAAACCATGATCAAGAAAGAACCCAAAGGGGAGACGGTGCATCATCATCAGTGATACAGGAAAGACACTCAGCCCAATTCAACACAAAACAAAACGCGATGTCAGGATCAAGGTCAGAATCAAGGTTGACGTCCATCCGGAGACACCAATGGACCGTCGCCGGCACATCAAGCGGAAGCGGATCAGGATCAAATTCATCTCAACTCGCAGCTGGTGATACAGGTATTATCAAGAGTGGTCTGGTTGGAAGATATTTAAGCGTTGTTTTTGATTTGGATGAAGAGAGTTGGGCGCATGATGAAGAGAGTGCGAGGTGGATTGAGAACAGTGAGGATCCGGAGTTGTCTATTGAGGTGACGGCTTTGCCGCTTCTGAATGGGACAGAAGGGAGTTTGGGTGAGGGTGGGGGTGAGGGTGAGGGCCAGAATGGAAGTGGAAGTGGCAGTGGGAGTCGGGCAACAGAGGCTGATGTTCAGATTGTGTAGTGTACGTTTTGGATTCTGGCTTGGAATTTGTGTGATTGGACTGTATATTAGTATGTACATAGACACGGATCCTTATTTTTTTTTACTAGAATCAGCGCAGTACAATCTCGCGAGAAAAAACTGGAACAACGTGAGTGATAGTTATTGCTTTTTACTGTTTTTTTTTCTCGTACCTGTTCTTCTTTGAGATCTTTGGGAACAATAAATAATTGAATAAACGATTGCTTAAATCAATGGAAATGAATGACTTCGAAATACGAGAAGCCAAGTCGAGGTTTGGTGCCAACTCGTTACTGGAACTTTGCATGGAAAGTTTCAACGAAAAAAAGGATGCCGCTCAGCGGCTCGGATTGTTCAGACTCGGATGTATTTTTGCTTCAGCTTACCCAACAGCTTCCGGAATCTGCCGCCATGGCCTATCTCACCAACATCTCACTATCACTATCTGCCTGGCTTGAACTTGAATTAGACCCGTCTTTCTTTCTTTTTCTGGAAGGAACTCCTCCACAGATTATCTGCGTGTACGATACCATCACTAAACCAGACATTGGTGTAAGAGATTCGAGAAAGGAACTGCACCATCGAACAGGCGATGGTGTTGCTATCCGTCCTTTGTTAGACCTAACTTTTTGGACATCTCCCGATCCACACGTATTACCGAAAAGACACCAAATGAGCCAAAACTTACATGCCCTCACATTGCACAAAACACTAGTACATCTGTCCCAGATCCAAAAGCGCTTCATGGGTTTGCATGCAGACGATACTTCAATGACCAGTGACGATAATGCCTGAAGCACCGTCTGTCGAATAGTGATGGAAAAGATAACCCATAATGAGGCAATATCTCTCCACGTCTACGGCGCACCCGGACCTGGGTGTGTTCGTTTTTACTCATACGTTTCATGTTACGTGCATTCTCATCAGACGCAGTTACATCAGGAAAAAATACCCATGCTACATGGCGGTATGTAGGCTATGTATCGGTTGTAGAAGTGTTCCATGTTACCGGCATATGTATTGCTCCGTAACTGACACCCGAATTTTGTAGAACTACATACATACCTCAATGTAATACACCTCTCCGACCGTAATCGAGTATTACATTGAGCTGATTACGAGGATAGATAAAGACATGCAAAATATACGCAAACAAATAAATCGATGCTTTTCTACCATGTCCGCGGAAGTCCACGGTTGTCCGAGTCCCAACTTGAACTCACCTGGTCTTCGCGTCCTCTGACGCGTTACAACCACAGCTCCCTACTAGAAGATGACCGAAATACCTATAGATGTCCTTCTTCGTGTCATAGAGTTTATCGACCATCCCAAGGATCTATTATCTCTCGCATTAACTACTCGCGCCTTACATGCCTTCATCGTTCCTCGACACATTGACTATCGTCGTATTTCCTGCACAGTATTCTCCGAGCGCGTCTGGCAACATCTTTTGAGCATCCCCTACGATGCCTGTTCTTGCATCAGATATCTGAACATCCTAAAAGATCATGGCCGGACAACAATTCCACGTTGCAAATCGGATTCTGGATCGTCGTCGTCTCCAGGCGGTTATCTCTCGAATGATCCTTCCGGTACCTTCGTTGAAGCTCTTTCAAAAATGTTCAATTTGACAGTCCTCCGATTCGACATGAGTTAAAGCAAAGAGTTTTCTTGGCACATCTTTGAGGCGATTGGAAAAGCGGGTTGCGATTTGGAAGAATTAGAAGTGCACTTTGGATTGTCAAATACAGGTATTGGGGAAGGCTTTAGAAGAAACAAAGTCTCGAGAGATCTGAACAGATTTTCGGTGAGCTGACCTCCTTGTAAACAGTCAACATCTTTATTTATCTCGCAATTCAGTTATTTTACGACTATCTGCCCTCCCTTCGAAAATATACTATCAAAACCCGTTTCGAAGAGGCTGATAGCGGCGTTCTTTGGACATAAATATACTCTCCATTGGACGCACTCATGGACTCTCCTATGCAATTCTTTCGGGCTACTGGCCGAATCTTCAGCATTTCGTGTTTTCTGACCACATGAACTGTCCTATGAAAGAAGACTACCTATCCTAACCTGCAGACATTTCTCTCCCGCCACTCCAAGCTCATAACTTTATCAACTAATAACATGCTGTCCCCAGGTTGAGCCATTGAATCTAATGATTTCCTCCCGAGTCTCGAATCTTTTTATATCAATCTGAACTTGCATCCGCCTACCCTTACGACTAGTGTCGCCACGCACCTCGTGCACGTGAAAATGACTATTCAATTGTATAGGTGCCTAACGAAAAGTGGAAGTAGCCTTCCTAATCTGAAAACTTGCGTGTTTGGAACTGCCAATTTCAAAGACACAGTCGATTCAAACTCTCGTTGATACGGCACCCAATATACAAAAGCTCTATATAACGTTGAGCCTCTTAAGTTGGAGCAGTTTGACAGACCCACGGTCAATCCTTAACGAGGTACGTCGCCACGGAGCCCCTATCAGTTGTTGGATTGGAGAGCTGTATTAATGCTTCATATCAGGTTATGGAGCGTGTCCTTTTTCTCGCTGGCTTGAAGGATCTACGCGTCCTTGTAAATGGAGTAGGCGTGTTTGGCCGTTGTGCAAAGCGTCCACCATCGGTATAGAGTATGCACTAGATTCCATGTGCACCGTTGATCAACACCGTATATTTCAATGCTTGAACAGCGTCTGTATGTTGTTGATAATTAGGATATTCATCTTACGTCTTCAAACTGTACAATTATCAACAACTTGAAATTGTTCAGCGAAAAAAGAGCTGGTTTGAAATACTCGCGTTACTTAAAGCGGGATTCTGAAATGTCTTTCAGACTGTGCGTTCGGATATTCGTTAAATCATCATGGAACACGTTACGAGGATTGCTCGTAAATGCGGGAGGAAACTTGAACATCAATTTTGGGCGCCAGCGTTTCTGAGTCACAAACAAAGAGAGATCTACATCCAGTCGTTTGTTTACACTGCACAACGTCGCGGAGAATGACCACGATCCCTATAGACATCCTTGTTCACATCATTGAATTTATTGATTATCCCAAGGATCTATTGTCTCTTGCACTAACAGCTCGCGCCCTACATGCCATCATCGTTCCTCGACACATTGACTATCGTCGTATTACTTGCGCAGCAGCTTCCAAACACATCTGGAGGCATCTCTTGGATACTCCTTACGACGCTTGTTCCCGTATCAGATATTTAAACATCTCAAGATCATTTGGCTCGACGGAAATTCCACGGATGTGCAGGCCCGAACACAAGTTGAATTCAGAACTATTTTGGAGGACAGACAATGGTCTTCTGAACGATGTATCTGATATTCTCATTCAAGCCCTATCCAAAATGGTCAATTTGAAGGTCCTCAGGTTCGCAACGACGAGGCAAAACGATAGCGTTATCTGTCTTATTTCTGAAGCAATCGGAAAGGCAGGCTGTAGCTTGGAGGAATTAGAAGTTTATTTTGGACTTTCAAACACAGCCATTAAGGAGCACTTTAAGAAAGACAAAGTTTCGGGAAATTTGGGGAAGTTCTCGGTAAGCTAACATCAATATGTAACGGGCAAGCACTTTATCAGTTTTGTAATTCAGTTATTTTATGATCACCTACCCTCCCTTCGGAAATATGTTATTAGAAACGGATATCAATGTGACGGCAGTGTCGTTTTGCAGATGTTTTTGAACGCGCCTAATCTCACCCACATGAACGTGGATTGGGGTTTCTCCCCCGCATTTCTTTCAGGATACTGGCCAAATCTTCAACATCTCCAACTTAGTTCTGTAGACGTTCCTACGGAGAAAGATTATTTGTCCTCTTTACGGATATTTTTCTCCCGTCATTCGAAACTCGTCACTTTATCAACCGCGAACATTCTGCTCCCTGGCTGGGCGATTGAATCCGATGATTTCCTTCCAGATCTCAAATCTCTCTACGTCGAATCAGATTTACATCCACCTGCCATTACAAATAATATCGGCGCACGCCTCGCGCATCTGACAATGAATACCGCCATGTACAGGTGCCTATTAGAATGTGGAATCATTCTATCTAGTCTAGAAAGTTGTGCATTTTGCAAGGCCAGTCTCAAGGTGCCGATTCAAGGTCTAGTTGATATGGCTCCCAATATTCAAAAGCTCTACATAACGTTTGAACCCAATTATTGTCTAGATGCACCAGTGAACTTTAATGAGGTATGTCGTCACAGCGCATTTGAGAGCTATATTAATGTATTTGATCAGATTATAAAGCGTGTCCGGCTCTTCACCGGCTTCAAGAATCTACGTATTCTCTTAGGAGCTTTTGACTACATATCTGTGGATGGGAATCTCCTATTTGAAGCTTTATACGATTTCCCAAAGCTTTTATACACCAGAATAAAACTCAAAGACGACAATCTCAAGACATTCCGTCTTGAGCGGGATGATGTCGCCAAAGTGATGAGATATGAGTACGAGGAGGTTGTACCCAGCGAATGTCATTTCGCTCGGGGCAACCAATTTTCAATCTATAGACATCGGAGTGAGTTAGTCATATTGCTTCGTTTCCTGTAGAGCTATTGACTACTAACAGATAGGGAAGAGTGGCACTTGTCACGAGGGATGATAGCTCCGTCGAGCCAAAGAAGATACATATAACTATTATCAATCGTCAAATCCTCGGATACGATGTGGGCAATAACTAGACCATTGTCGTTTAAACTTTCGACGTACATTCTCTGCTGATCTTCAAGTTCTTCCGTATTCATTTCGACCGCTCATCCAAATGACTTGCTGACTGGGGCCGGTTTGTTCGGAGTTACTGCTACTACTACTCGTGTCTAACTGTATCCCGCAACTCATGAATCCATGATTTCAAACGATTTGATCTAACTTCTGTCAATTCCCCGAGTTCTGATTTCATTCGTGCAGCTGTCGTCTGATCGTTCTTGCTTATCGCTGATTATATTCTTCGCGTGTCTGTGTATGTTATGTTGTACAAGTTTTCTCAGAAATCAAACCAACGTGAACATATCTCGGCTCGGCCCCTTATACCAGTAAAGAACTTATCAAAGGGACGCGTCGTCGCGCTAGCCAGGTGTTTGCACCGGGACGGTATCCGAGAAGAGGCCGAGAACACTTCACAAGTAGACCTAACGCAACATTTTTCCCATATCCCGTTGGCCCAGCGTGTTCTGGTTGTCCAGCATAATCGATAGTCCCGCCGCAAGGCCTTCGATGTCACTTGTACTTACGACACTGATCTCTCCTTGTCCGTACCCATCACACATCTCAATAACATCAATGTCTCGCGATCGAGTGAATAAACAGAAATTCCTAAGAATGTCCATGAAAGATTACAAGCGGATGCAGCTAACGCTTGTGATATATATGTCTCCAAATGTGAACAAAATTTGAAGAGGAAAAGAAGGTCGGAAAAGACGTGGAGCGGAATTTAAGATATTCTAGTAGGAGCTAATTCATTGAATACATCTAGTTTATGAAGCAAATCTTTTTTTTTTGCTGTCGCGAATTCTTTTTCAGTCAGGCCGCTACGACACTGCTTCTAAGAAGTTGGCGTTTGAAAGATAGCCCAGTTGATTAGTAGGTAGTGGGTAGTGGCGGTGTCAGCCTCCAGCGATGGAAGTATGAAGAATGTTGAGTAGGACAGCGAGCCTATGAAGTTTTTTTTAAAAAGTCGTAGTACGTCCCTTGACAATGTATCTTGTTGTCTAGCGTTAATTTCATGAGTTGGCTGGACCCACGCTGGACCTTGCAGAAGTGCCACGGCTTTCGGCTTCAGCACCAGTATTTACGCGATCAACCTGTTACCTCGAGTGTCTGATAATCGCGTCCCCTCATTGCCTGATAGTGAAGATGGTGCATTAAACATTGGCAGGCGTTCCAAACTAAAGCTGATTCCAGGTCAGAAGCCCTGTACTATCTCGCCGTCTTGCATGTCGGCAGGTGCGTTCGCCTGATCTCCATTCAACCAGCCATTTCAGGCTCCGGGGCCTGATGCATGATGCCCGGTGAGAACTCGTTATGTTCTCATGGTTCGCTATCTGGCCGTATTGTCCTGTTCTGGCCGAATCTGGATGAACCAGAATCCCATCCTGGAGGAATGTGCTCCCTTCTGGTCAACACGAGTTGAATTAGATACATAGGTAACATACATGAGTATACAAACTGAAGTTCGAAATTTTGTCGAAACTTTTGTGACGTCGAAGTAAACTTTGATTCCGTTCATGCATGGGTCGCCTCTTGGCATTATTTTCTTCATCCACACCTTTCCTTCCTACCACCACTATCACCACTACCACCCCAACCGCGCTGTCACTCCTGTTTATTGCGAAATGCATTCTTTATGTTAAGCTAAGTATTCATTTGTATTGACAAGACAAACCAAAAAGCTAACGAGCATTATAATCAACACACCGTTACAAGCCACGTTTCATCCCCTCGACAAGGGCAGCAATCCTATGGAACTGCGCATACACTCATTTTGATCCATGAATCAGGTGCGTATCGTTTTCTATTACTACAAATAAATGAGAAAACTAAGTGTTCGCATCGTTACGTCAAGACCTTGGATAGTTGTGGTGTCGCAGCCTTCCGACCCCCGTAATTGCACCAGGCTCAGTGCAACGCTTACGAAGATCTCTTTGTTCATCGAAGGTAATTTGAATCATATTGTTTTACCCTCCATTGGCTGACGGTCACGATATCCATTAAGGGTACGGAACTGTGGGCTACACAACATGCGTGATAATTCTGGTATGTGCTTTTTTCCTTCTCAGCAGCTCAGAGACCTCTGACCTCTTTTCCTCAGATTCTGAACTCTTTATTCACCTGGACCGACGAAGATGTCAGGCTCAGAACAATGTGTAGCATCAGTACAATAGATGTAAATAGAACCAATAATAATAATAATTGTGGTGAATATGTAATAGGAATATGAAGCGGGGACAATGTCAACAGACGAAGTGATCGGTTGACCGAAAGCACCAGAACGGGCACAAATTCAGCAGATTGCTCATCTGGTATTGTATCCACTTTTCGTGCTCCGTCGGGCGACTTCTGTACGACAGATCGGACCCTAAGTCACACAATGACAACATAACGAGTTTTCACCGGGCATGATGGCCCGTCTGGCCTTTCGGTTCTCTTCCTTTGCGCCGTGGTCAACTTTACCTGATATCAGTTGCACGGTCCGACCCAAGTTGACTCCTGATTAAGATTCGCGGCGCTGTTACTCGTGTGAGTTGATTGTGACCTTAATCAAAATTGCCTAATTTTGAACCCCAAATAAACGCTTTCCTACTACGTTGAGTTGCAACCCATCTCGCACGCTCTGACGGCTAATCCTCATACTAAAGGATGACCACGATCCCTATAGACGTTCTTGTCCACATCATCGATTTTATCGACCGTCCCGCAGACTTGTTGTCTTTTGCTTTGACCGCTCGGACTTTCCATACCATTATCATTCCTCGACACATTGATTATCGTCGCATTTCTTATCCTGGGTCTTTCAAACACGTTTGGAAACATCTCTTGGACACTCCCTATGATGCCTGCTCTCGTATCAGATATCTGAACATCCTATCAGTTAAGGACCAGAGTCGAATAAAAATACCACGAATGTGTCAGGTCGAGCGCGAGTCAGATTCCCCACGAATGCTAGATAATGACGAACTCCTCATTCAAGCTCTTTCTAAAATGGTCAACTTGAAAGTCTTCAAATTTCAAACCCTTAGTAGAAACGACGAAGAATTTTTCCGTGTTTCAGAGGCGGTTCAAATAGCGGGTTGTGATTTGGAAGAGTTAGGAGTGTCCTTGAAATGGGTAAACAGGACCATGGAGAAGTGCTTCCGGAACGAAGTCAAAGTCTCGAAAGAGTCGAAGAAGTTCTCGGTAAGCTTTCATCTAATTGCTAATGAGTAATTGGCTTCTTTTTACTTTGTGTTCAGTTGCTTTATGACTACCGGCCCTCCCTTCGAAAATATGTCCTCAAAAGCGGGTTTGGATGTACTAGTGGCAGCCCCTTTTTGCAAATGCTTTTGAATGCGCCTAACCTTACCCATATGAACGTGACTCTGACTTTCTTTCGCACGTTTCTTTCAGGTTACTGGCCAAACCTTCAACACCTTAGAATTCGTTTCTACGGACCGGATCCAGCAGATGAAGACTACATACCTCGTTTACAAACATTTTTTTACCGCCACTCCAAACTCATCATTCTCTCATCCACCAACGTTCTGCTTCCTGGCTGGGCCGTTGGATCCGATGATCTCCTTCCGAATCTCAAGTCTTTTTTCATCGACACCCTCAACTATTCTCGGCCCACCATTACGACTAATATCGCCGCGCGCCTCGTGCATTTGAGAATGGATAACTTATTCGATTACTTGACGGAACATGGGATTATCCTATCTAATCTTGAAACTTGTGTACTTTCGAATCCCATTTCCAAGCGATCGATTGAAGATCTTGTTGATATGATTCCCAATGTTCAGAAGCTCTATATAACATTTGGAACAATTATAAAATTTGGAACAATTCGGATCGATCCTAATTCGGAGTTCACCCCTGACATGGTATGCCACCGCAGCTGGGAAGATTCGTCTCAGTTGTTGGATTTGAAAGTTATACTGATCTATCACATCAGGCTACGGACTGTGTCTCTTTACTCTCTAGTCTCAAGAAGCTACGCGTGCTTATAGGACCTTTCGAGAAGATATACATGGATAATCTTCCCCCCAGACTGCTCAAAGTTTTTTATGAATTCCCCAGCCTTCTGTACACCAGGATGCTATTTAAACGTGGATCGGGTCGCAAAGCTTTTCGTCTGGAGCGGGATGATATCACCAAGGTGATGAGATTACGACACGAGAAGGTTGTTTTTAGAGAGTGTGATCCTTTCTCTTGGGACAGCATTTATAAGCTGGAATGGTAGATTAACCAGTGAGTTGGTTAAATTACCTCACTTAACACATGTGCAAGCATTGAGCTAATCTAGTTTGAAGTACGGACAGATCCGATTTCCATGGCCAGCAGACAGCTGAAGTTCAAATGACTCGCTAGCTCCGACTTGTACTCGCAAATCGTGATTGAAAGAGCCTTGTGAAAGAGGTTTTTAACTGGATTAATACTCTCGCTGACTCAATGTCTATGCTCTACAAATTTCAATTTAATACACAGCTCACCATGCTACGGTTCCCGCTGGTCGTCGACCACATACATACCTCCTGTCATATCCTTGTACTTTATGCAATACAATTCATTCAAAGAACGAACTGGAGCGATGATATCTCATTCCGACCTTTATATTAGTGGGAGACCGCTCGAAGGTTACAATAGTCATAAGGCAAGGCAAGTGCAGATTATGTACAATGCAGAGACACTCCTCTAGAGATAGCGTGCGAAGCTGGGAACATTTCACAAAGACATCTCGTGTTCTCCGTCGTAAAATCTCTGGGAAGTTTCGTGTCAGCAGGCCCGTCAATACATGGTTCGTCGGGCCACATGTCACTCCCTGGAGCAACGTCTGTTCCTGTGCGTAGCTAAACGCACCAAATCTGCCGAATGGCAAGGGGTTGAGGACCCTTTTTTCAGACTGACCAAACTCGAGTCATTTTTCACCGGCTTTATTATCCATAAAGGCCAATTCTTACATGCGATAGCAAAGCTGTGGCAAAGGCTACTATCATGTCATCCCTGAGCTTTGTCGAAGAGTGTTCGCGCACTATGTGTTTCGTGATTAAGCGTCCTTCGCGCCATTTGCCACTTGAACGGGATTCCAGATATTCAATCGCATATCTCACGGTAAGCTTTCATTTATTTATAATGCTTCTATAGAAATCGACTGCACACCTACTGTATGAGATGAGATGGTCATGAGATACGAGGAAACGGGGCATGAACCTGGAAAATTGAACCTCATCCTGGCTCTTCTTTTAGATTTCGGGGCAAGAGAAGAAGTCGGTGCAGGTAGAAGGGGGATTTGAAACTGGTTTAGGTTAATTTGGTGTTTCGTGGGTTATTGAGAAGAATGCGGGGGTGCAGGGAGGGGAGGTGATGAGTGTTAGTATTGATTTGCCTGTTGGGACGAGTGGTATACTGTTGTTTTGCCGGGGAGATTTAATGGGAGGATTGTTGTTGATGAAAAGGAAAGCAATGTGAATGCGAATGCCACTGGTGGTGTTGAGATCAGTGAAGGGAAGCATGTGGTTGTGGGATATGCGGTTTGAGTGCGTGTTTTGATATTTTGTTTTTGGTTTTGTTTGTTGTATCTGATTTGAACTTTTTCCCGAGCGCGATGTGAGCGCATATATGTACGCAAACTTTTGGAAAGTGGATCCTCGCACGATGCCAGCTAATCTAATAATATTAACCAGTAGTATGATCTTTCTGAGCTCCAGTATTCCTATCAAGACTTGGCGCCGACCTCTGGAGGGCTATGCAGAAGTATGTAGATCAGTGATCATCAATCAGCGATGCCATTTGATTTACTCATGCATACTGACAGATGGCCGCAACTATTCATTTATTATTTCATTTATATAACGACTGCCGGCCGATCATAGTAAATGTTTTGTCTACTAGTTGTATGTATTAGTTCAACTTCGAGCGGAAATTCTCACTGCATGTGTATTTATAGAACACACTCCCGGTTCCCCTATGAACACATGAACACGTAAATGCACGGGTACATGGCAACTTGAAGCTTAACTTAGGGCCACACACGCACGAGTATCAGCGTCAGCTTTCTTTTCTAACCGTATTTAAGATATTTTGGCTGACCTGTTTCTAAAGAATTTCATTCACGGAGTTCAAGAGGTTTTAGTAGCAACAAACCGCTGCGATCACTGACTTCTTTTGCCTACATACATCAAACTCTCTCATTCGTCTCCTCACCTAGGTTGATGTATCAAAGCAAAAAATATCCATACGACCGAACAGCCTTCTTTCTCCAGTTTTAGGATTTCTCACCAGCCACTTAGGTCGGTAGGTACCATATCAATACATATTTAGCTCTTGTTTATATGAACCAACCGGGTTTTTTCTGACTCAGACTCAACTGAGATCTTATCTCTTCAACGTTAGGGCTGTAAGAGCCGCAAACATGGCAACCTTGATCCAATCCGATTATGATCTTTAATTGTTAATATTCAGGCACTGGAATGTTCCCCCACCATCTCACCTCTCTCTTTGCGACTGTTAAATAGTCTATCATGGTTGATTAATAGTTGACATGTTTTCAGTCCTCGATATCATTTTAATTAGCCAGACGTATAGAGTAAGTTTTCTCCCTGCTCTGAAAACATCTTCTTTTGACATTCTCGCGTGTCATTTCGGTCTCGTAGTACTGCAATGGTGTGTAGGTTCAATGCCATTTTACTTCTACTAGTTGCTAACGTCCGAGAAAAGTTGCAAGTTTTGCTATAGCTGTAAGTTATCTCAGATCCCAGTTCAATTCCATTCCATTCCTTCTAATCACGACGCAGGTTACAGACTACTTTATATGTCTTCCCCAGGAAGTCGAGCTCATCTGGCCTACACGATGGAGTGCAGGAAAAATTTTGTACATCTTAACCCGATACTCAGCGTTCACAGATAGCGTCTTAAATTTATATCGTACGTAAATCAATGTTGAGGTACCTTAACTACGATGTCTGATCATTTGTATATATTACTTTACGACTAGTCGCCTCCCCGAATCACTCGACTTCAAGCTGTCAGCGTATTTTCACAGCATCGGCATGTATATATGCTCGCTTATTAGTACATTGACACTCTCAGACTCACTGCATTTTATAAAGGGCTTGTCATCTTCGGAATGTTCTTTTCAGAAAGTAACATCATTCCTTTCCTTTGATACAGTACCAACAGCTCATATATGTATTTCCCGATTTGAAGCTGTTCTAGTCTTCCGAACGTGGGCTGTCTGGGAACGAAACCTCAAGTTATTTATCATTCTACTTATCATTCTACTTTCGGGTGTCATTGTCTCTCTCGTATTCGCGCGCATCAGTCTGGCGCGTGTTGCATGTATGTGCTGTATTATCCTCAAGCTGGGCCTTTCTTTTTCAGGCACTGTCTCACAATGCTGATCTCTCCTTTCAACAGTCGGTACAACAGCAGAAGGTTACCCACCCGGATGCTGGCTCGTCTCATTTGTAAATCCGATAATTATAATAGGTTATATCGTTATTCTTTCTTTTGAAACCAGTAAGCTTGAGCATTCTTGTCGAAAAGTCCTTTTTAAATCTTACAATAACAACCCTTTTCAAATAGCTATTCTTGTGCTCACTCTTTACAAATGCCGACAAGCTAGTGCGTTGTTATCCCTAGTATTATATCTTTTCTAGAACGAGACTAACCCTCCTATTTTTCTAAAATTAGTTATAACGAGAAGATCAAAGTTACTTGTAACATTGCATAGAGACGGTAATTTACCAACCAAAAGTCAACTTCCCAGTAATACTGACAATTGGTCGTATCCAGCTATTTTGTATTGCTTTTTTATCGCTGGTATGAAACACTGCTCTATACGTTATTAACGAGCATGGATCTCATTTTTCCCCCTCCAAATCAAGTTTGGTCGCTCGCTAACATCATCAATCAAGTCATACCAGTGCGTTTTACTAATAGTTTTACCATAAACTCTATACCTAACTTTTTGACAGTCAGCAAATGCACCCTCATTCGAAGAGCAAGTCCCTCCTCTCCTTTTCACTTGTTGTGGCACCTCATCTAATCAACCTCCTTTTTTTATAGATTGCAGCGCGTTATTCATTCAGTGTTGACCGCTCGAATTCTGCTCAACCTCCGACAAGCCGTCCACGCGAGCCTCGAAGCAAAACTGTCGTCACAGAGTACGTTATCGTTATCTTGGGAACCCAGTGCCGTTGCTGGTATCAACGCCAACAGTGCAAACCATGATCAAGAAAGAACCCAAGGGGGAGACGGTGCATCATCATCAGTGATACAGGAAAGAAACTCAACCCAATTCAACAAAAAACGAAACGCGACGTCAGAATCAAGGTCAAAATCAAGGTTGACGTTCATCCGGAGATACCAATGGAACGTCACTGGCACATCAAGCGGAAGCGGATCAGGATCAAATTCATCTCAACTTGCTGGTAATACGAGTATTATTAGCAATGGTCTGGTTAGAAGATATTTAAGCATGGTTTTGGATTTGGATGAAGAGAGTTGGGCGCACGATGAGGAGAGTGCGAGGTGGACTGAGAATGAGGATCCGGAGTTGTCCATCGAGACGACGGCCCCGCCGCCCCCGAACGGGAGTGAAGGGAGTTTGGGTGAGGGCCCGAATGGGAGCGGAAGGGGTAGTGGGAATCGGGCAACAGAGGTTGATGTTCAGATTGTGTAGTGTACGTTTTGGATTCTGGCTTGGAATTTGTGTGATTGAACTGTATATTAGTATGTACATGGACACATATCATTATTTTTATTACTAGAATCAGCGCGGTACAATTTCGCGAGAATAACTTGAGTGACAGTTATTGCTTTTTGCTGTTTTTCTCGTATCTGTTCTTCTTTGAGATCTTTGGGGACAATAAATAATTGAATAAATGATTGCTTAAATCGACGCAATGGAAATGAATGACTTCGAAATACGAGAAGCCAAGTTGAGGTTTGGTGCCAACTCGTACTGGAACTTTGCGTGGAGAGTTTCAATAAAAAAAGGATGCCGCTTAGCGGCTCGGCAAGCGCCTCAGCTTACTACCAACAGATTCCGGAATCCGCCGCCATGACTCTCACCAACATCACTATCTTCCTGGCTTGAATTTGAATTAGACCCGTCTTTCTTTCTTTTTTTGGAAGGAACTCCTCTACATATTATCTGCGTGTACGACACCATCACTATAGACCCAGACATTGGTATAAGAGATTCGAAAACGGAACTGCATCATCGAATGGGCGATGATGGTGTTGATATTCGTTCTTTGCTAGACCTAAATTTGTTAACGTTACTGAGGTTACACACCTCCCGAGCCACATGTATCACTGAAAAAACTCCAAATGAGCCGAAACTTACATGCTCTCACATTGCACAAAACACTCATAGTACATCTGTCCCAGATCCAAAAGCACTTCATGGGTTTGCATGAAGATACCTCACTGACCAGTGACGATAGTGCCTGAAGCACTGTCTGTCGAATAGTGATGGAAGAGATAACTTATGATGGGGCAATAAATATCTCTCCACGTCTTGCCGGCACACCCGGGCCTTCGTGTGTTCGTTTTTACTCAAATACGTTTCACGTTACGTGCATTCTCATCGGACGCAGTTACTTTAGCTCGTCCTTATGGTATGTATATTTAATGTGAACTAACATAATCGAGAGATAACGCAATTGATTCGGTCACAAACCGATAAAAAAGCTCATTCTGGATTTAGTTGCTAGCTGCTTTATAATTTGGCCAAACGCTCTTCTCGCGCATTCATAACCAAGAGTGTTTGAGCTACTTTCTCTGCAAGCATTTTAGGCGCAAGCTGGGGAAGCTTTTGCAACCAATAATGAATTGTAATCTGAGTAGGATTTCGAAAAGCACACACACGTACCATATGCCCCCCTGTCAGCCAAGTGACACTACCATGAGGAGTTCTTTTCACGGACTCCACTTGTAAGGGTTTCATAACTCTAAATGTTTTGTCGTCTTTTGCCAAGAAGAGATGGATTGGTATTTTACCCTCCCGACATATGTCCACAAAAATATGTATAGGGGGTCCTGTAAAATTATCGGGTTTCGAATAGAACGCCTGATCATATATGCAGCGTGAATATACCTGGAATGATTTAAACCAAAGAAAGAATTAGACCTGTTCCTGGCTCTTCGAGCATGCTAAAGTGACTCTTCCATCACTGTCAGTCTCACGTAATCCACACCTCTAGCATAATTGTCATTATAAAGATACATTTCTTTATTGCAATTGTCAACAATACTACTCACAACGAACAATTCCACGAGTTTCGGGTCCCATTGCGTGTAAGCGGGATGGTTCAAAAGCTCCTGGCGAGCGACGGCTCTACTGGGCCAACTGTCCTTCTTCTTCTTCGCCAACCGAAAAAAAAAGATACGGGGTGCGGTCGAAAGGTCTTCGCTTAAAGGGATAGCCGGATCGAGAAGGATCAATGCACGAAAAGCCAAGGGTGGTTTCATTTGGTGTAACAACATCCTACATAGTAGTATGTCGCGTCAAACACATGCATATCCATGCCATTTATACTGACAAACTTAATGCACCGGCAGAATGTCCTATCCCAATTAATTTCCTTGAACGGAATTCGACTCTGTGGCTGTCGCTACATAGAAACGAATAAACCGCTCTGGCATACTCGAAAGGAGACCCTGTAAAATATAATCACCCCCATTATCTCATAAGCTGGACAGATTTAATCCAGAATAACCATACAATGAGACTTGTATTCGTCAGACGAGAGGAGTGCCTGGTTGAGAGATGAACTTCTTCCGCAATTTGGATTATCTGGAGAAGGATAACATCGATCTGAACCAGTTTTGAACACCGATTGAAGTCAAGGAGCGTACCGATACACCAGACATCTCTAATGGACGAAGCCTGCGTATCATTGAGAAGAGCCAATACAAACGAGTCGAAAGTTTCTTTGTGTAGGCTCATTGCATGGAGTAGAATAAGTGTGTAGCCATTAACCATCGATTGACCTGGAGTATACTGTAGAGCTTCGACGTGAAAAGGACAATGGATAGAAGGGCCGACGGCGACATAACGTTTCTGCATGGCTAGCGTTTGGGGGAGAATGGAGGCATAGACGGGATCACGATTAAATACAAAATCACTGCTAGTGTGATTTCATAAATGCTTGGAGGTTTTCAGCGATTCAGATCAATCATAAATAGCTAGTGCTGCCAGTCGGCATGATATGTCAATGTAGAATGAATCGACATATGTAATCAATAAATATGTCTGTTCAATAAATTAAATCAATAATGGATGAATCAATTGTCACTATTGCAAAATATGCACCTTCTCTTTTGTAGTTTAAAACCAGGTGCATTCCATGATTTAGCCTGTTTTAGCCAATCAGTCATAGTCATGATGAATCAGGTCAATGTTAGCATCTTGAAGAAGAATTTCTTCTTACCCGATGCCACAGCTCCGGTTTTCAGGTTTAAACTATCGGACCCGCCCGGATGGACTATAAATTGATTTCACAAAACGAACCACCAGAGTATTTTACTAGTTGATAGAATGACTTGCCCTTGTAGATGCAAAAAAAAATGGAAACATACTGTTTAATGATTAATCTCATCTGTTAAGTCCGGTTACCGTCATAATAACTCACATGCGAACAGATGGACGTGTGAGTTCGATCTCACAGCTTTTCACTTTTATCTACCACTTATGACCTACGAAAGTCGACACTCTGGCCATTGCTCGTGTTTTTCTTGCCCCAGATGCCTCGATAGTTATGCATTCCATAATAACGCCCTGCGACTATCCGTGACTGGGACCCTTACACGCTCAAGGACAGTCGTGGGACACTATTCTTTCATTTGAAACCAGTCAGTTTTGCTATTTCAATAGGTCAAACAACGACAACAACTTCTTACATACTTTTACTTTTTTTAATTTTAAACAGTCATTCTTGTGCTCACTCTACAAAATCTGACAAGCCAGTGCTATGTTGTTTTTCCTGTCTATTAAGCTTCCCAGACGGACACTAAATTCGATTAGTAGTTAAATCGAAGAGATCGAAGTTATTCTGAAAAAAAAAACGCACTTACCCACTAATACTGACGACTAGTCGTACTTATCTGGCCATTTCGTATAGCTTCCTCATCGCTGGTACGAAACACAATCCAAGTTTAGTCGCACTTAGGTTCTTTTCTTTCGTTTGCGGTCGCACCCTTTGGGTCGAGATAGAAAAAAAAGGTGGTGTTTGAAGTTCTAATGCTTTGGATAGCGAAGTCTTAAAGTCTAGCAGATCAGAAGTAAACGGGGTTTATAAGAAATGAGAGGAGGAAAGTAAGGAACATATTGGGAACATACAATAAACTGCAACCGCACCGAGAACCTTTTCCGATTTCTGCATTTTGATCGTTGAATGTGTTTTTTTCTTTCCAGCCCGAGTCTACGTCGTGACCTGGATTTTTTTTCAACGCTTCCCTTAATTTAAGCTCGTATATTTGCTTTGACAAGTTGTTGTTCTGAATCAAGCCGAGGGCCGTGGGCCGTGGCCATGGTACGAACTTGCGATGGTAAGTTTTTAGCGCCGAAGAAGGACTCCAGCTAGTTGTTAACATCTACAAACCGAACCGACAAGTTAAAGAATCCCAAATAATATCGGACACGTATCGTGCGTCTAACTTTGAGTCTTAAACTATCTGTTATTCCCGGAAAAAATGATTCATGCAGCTCATAAAATTTACAGTGCAATTAATCATTCTTATTTTCCTGGCACGGAATCATCGTTCATCGTTCAGTCTCGGAATATGACGTTTTAGGTCGTTAAATATGAAACCTATTTGCCAAATGCGTTGAATATTGTGTATACTTTCGAGGCTATGGTCCTACGGTCCGGTCAACCAGCGAGGCATTAATACAATAACACTGGACATGCTAAACAATCCAGAGGGACATGTCACATGAAACAGGACATACGAAACTTTGAAAAACTGAAGCTTTCTTCAAAGTCCTCAACACTTTACTCTACACCATATTCCTCATGCTCCCATCACTCCCACCGCCGCCGCGACCTATCTCGGCTCATGATCATTCACAAGCCAAACGACATGTAACGCGCGACCATTTGTTGACAATGCTCAAAAAGAACGTCGTAGCAGTCTTTGCTATTTTGTTCCTCAATTGGTTCTTCCCAGTGTACATCCACCTCAAGGTACTGTACATTCCCGCGGTTTGGTTAAGAACAGTTCATATCATCGGTGAGACGAAACCCGACCTAAAAACCGTATTTACTCACTAACATGCTGTATCTCAAGAAATCGTCTTCCTCTGTGCTATATTCGGTTCCAACATTCTCATCGCTCTCATTTCACTCTGTTATTCTCGCCCGGAATCTCCACCTGATCCTGTACCAAAACCACTCCCGATAGCTAACCCCCCAACTCGCTCAACTCCAGTTCGACGACCGGTGAAAAACCTGGGAACATCTGTACGTTTATAAATCATATTGCCTCGCTCTGTTCGTGGATCTTACGTGGACTTTTTTTTGATAGAAATATTACGCCTCCAGTGGATCAGCTTCAGAATCGCGACCTATCAACAATAATAACGTCCCGCTGAAAGACGATACCTTGAAGTTTAGTCAGTCTGAAGTGTTTTCGTCCTCTGTCGACTCGACCGATCTGTTACCTTTGGCTGCGTACAGAAGCAGACATCCCAGACGTCCCTCTGATAAGACACATGTCGCTTATAATTCTTCTAGCCAGACCGCGTATTGATGAGCTAAACTAGAACCTATCGGCATAGAACTCGTTGAAGATTTCATAGCCATGGCGGATGACGCGAAATCTACCGAAAGACTTCTCGCCTTTTTTTAGACCGGCGCTATGTTTTTGTGAGAGCCTTCGCAACATATACTTTGCACGATTAGCGCACATATAAATGGATGTTTTGTTACTACAAAGGTCAGGACGACATGTCTTCACTTTCGTTTGCATGTAGATATAATACACAAAATATAAAGATATATGCAGATGATAAGTAATGATAAGATTAAAAGTCAGAGATGATGATTATTGAATTCAAGCTGGATAACGTGATTGTAGAGAAATTAACGTAACCGACGTATACAGCTCGTCCCAAGTGGTGTAATCACATTCCTTGGGAGTACCAGTCGCTTCTAATTCATATTTCATTGTCTTAGCGATATCATCCCGCACCAGGCGACAAGAAATGACTTCGTCATTCAGCCACATTTTGGTGTACAGCAGGTTAGGGAAGTCATAAAGGGTTTTGAAAAGACGATGAATGTCCACGCGGATGGTATGAAAGGGTCCTGTTAAAACGCGTAATTTCTTGAAATTGGCGAAATAGGAGATGTGTTCTATGACCTGCCAATGGAATGCGTTAATACAAAACATAATTGATTCTTTCAGTGATGGTGACATACCTCGTCAGAGGTCGAGAATTGGCACAGAGAAACTCGGCCGGAGGAAGATTGAGCATAACGGTTGAAAGTTATATTGAGATTTTGGAGATTGGGGGCCATATCAGCAAATTTTCGAGTCGATTTTCCGGGGCTGGCTTTCCAAAACTGACAAGTTTTGAGATTAGGTAGGATGATTCCATGTTTGGATAGGGTCGAGTACAACCTGGAGCTCATTATCAAATGGACTAGACGTGCAGCGATCGTACCCATGGTGATAGGCAATTGTGGGTCTAAAACGGCGTAAAAAGATGTGAGATTAGGAAGGAAATCATCGGATTCTATTTCCCATCCAGGAATAAGGAGGTTGTCAGTTGATAACATTCTAAGTTTTGTATGACGATGGAGAAACGCCTGCAAACGGGGTATGTTATCGTCATCCGTAGGATTGTTTAGCGTGTGGCAAATAAATTTGAGGTGTTGAAGATTTGGCCAATACCCAGAGATAAATGTATGGGAGTTACACAAAGTGACGCTTATATGGGTAAGGTTAGGCGCATTCAAAACCATTTGCAAAATGGGGCGGCTCAGATCACCTCCAGAACCAGTCCTGACGATAAATTTCCGAAGAGAGGGCAAATAATCATAAAACAACTATATCACAAAAACAGTAAAGGCATTCTACTCCTGGTCAAAGTAAGACGGCAGCTTACCGAGAATTTTTTCGGATCTCTTGATACTTTGTCGTTTTTAAAGCGCTCTTCAAGGGCTGTGTTTGGGCATTCGAAAAACACTCCCAACTCTTCCAAATTACAATCCGCTTTTCCGATTGCGTTAGAAATAAGATTAAACTCTTCGTCGTGTCTATTTCCTATCTCGAACTGGAAAGATTTCAGGTTGACCATTTTAGGAAGGACTTGGATGAAGACTTCAAAAGAACCGTCCTGATGATCATCTCTACGGATACTCCAAGACGATATTGGCGAGTAGTCCCACTCGGATTCGGTTATGCACCTTCGTGGAATTTGTGTCCGACCATGAGCTCTTGAAACGTTCAGATATCTAATACGGGAGCAAGCATCATATGGGGTATTCAAGAGATGTCTCCAGAGGTATTTCGAAGATCTTTTGCTGTAACAAATACGGCGATAGTCAATGTGTCGAGGAACGATGATGAAGTATAACACGCGAGTTGTTGCGGCAAAAGACAATAGATCCACTGGATGGTCGATAAAATCAGTTATGTGAATAAGGACGTCTATAGGTATCGTAGGCATCCTTCAAAATGCTGTGAGTTGGAGCGCGAGGATGCAGAAATCAGAAAAGATTCGATATATTTGTTTGTAACTGTTTTGTGTACTGGACGTGTTTTTGTTCTTGGCCGCGTTTCCCGACTCACCTCATAATCTCATACAACATGTGTGCAGGCGATTTCTCTAGAAGCATCATAAATAAATGAGAGCTTACCGCGAAATACACGACTGAATCTCTCAAATCCCATTCAAAATGCAAATGGCGCGAAGAACGCTTGATCATGGAACACATTGCGCAAACGCTCTTCGACAAAGCTCAGGAATGACATGATAGTGGCGTTGCTACAGTCTTTGCTGCCGCATTTATAAATTGGTCTTTACTTATTATACCCAACCGAGCTAAAGCGATGTCCGCTCCTGCATCATGTCCAAGAATAGTGCACACGACGGGTGAGCTGAACCTGGTTTAGGACTGGATCTATTTACTAACGTGTTCTATCTCAAGAAATGCTTGCTCTGTGCTGTATTTGGTTTGAACATCGTGCACCGAATCCACTCGCCACAACCAACTCTCCAACTCGCTTAACTCCAATCCGAAGACCCCATCCGTACGTTTCCAGATCATATTGCCATGCCATACTACTACGATTAAGTAGTTTCCCGCTGTAAAATGGGCTTGAACAATATATATATAGATTTCAAAATCCCGAAGATGCATACATGATCAGGACACAGTAACAGTGAAAACCATAGCATGATAAGAGATGGAAGTTGCGAACGAAGTTGAGATTGACTTTGAGAACAGACGCACATGCGATTAGCGTAGCGAAATCATGAAAACAACTGTGGCGCAGTAACCAGGATTGGGCGGACCCGAATATCTACATAGGATTTACGAGGAAACTATGAGATTGGACCAATCAAAGATGGATTCTACCGAGCTTCAGTATTTGTGTGCGTAGGAAGCGAAGCAATATAACCAACTCACCACCATGTCTATAAACTGTAAAGGCTGTCCCAAGAGGAAACATCACACTCCTCGGGTATACCCGTCGTCTCGTATTCATATATCATCACCTTGGCGATATCATCCCGCTTTAAACGACAAAACTTGAGTTCGCCATTATCAAGTCTCACTTCGGTGTACAGAAGCCTAGGGAATTCATACAAGGCTTTACAAAGAAGATGATTATCCATTCGTGTATTACGAAAAGGACCTATAAGAACGCGTAGGTTTTTGAAATTGGCGTAAAAAGAGACATGCTTCATAACCTGTCAGTGCGATGCGTTAATACGACGCTGAAATGAAATGGATTCTTCATCAATGGTAACATACCTCATCAGGATTCATGTGCGGGCGTTCGCGTTTTGTATTTTGGTCCCAAAGTAATCCGAAGGTTATACAGAGATTGTGGATATTGGGGACGATCATAGCAAGTTGATGAGCGAATCTCTCAGCTTCCCAAAACACACAAGTTTTCAAATTGGATAGGATAATCCCATTTCTTGAAAGGTACAAGTAGAGTAAACAGTTCATTTCCAAATGCACGAGACGTGCAGCAATATTAGCCGTGATGGTAGGCGATTGCGAATATTCTTTGACGTAGAAAGATGTTAGACTGGGGAGGAAATCATCGGATTCAACTGCCCATCCAGGACGCAAAATGTTGCTTGATAGAACAATAAGTTTCGAATGACGGTGAAGAAATTTCTGCAAAAGGGATATGTAATCTTCATTTGTAAGAGGCATCGGCGATCGACAACAGAGTCTGAGCTGTTGAAGATTTGGCCAATACCCTGAAATAAATGCATGGCAATGGGAGTGATTCAAGCGCACGTTTATGTGGGTGAGGTTAGGCGCATTCAAAATCATTTGCAAGAGGCGGACATCATATTGAGCGCTGATGATACATTTTCGAAGGGAGGGCAGGTGGTCGTAAAATAGCTGAATCACAATGTTAATGAAGACATTTATTTGTTGTCAATAGATAGCAACGTACCGAGAATTCTTTCGGATCATCTGCCTTTTGAATGGATCTGTCAAGGGATGTATTTGAGCAATTGTAGAACGCTCCTAACTCTTCCAAAACGCAACCCGCTTCCCCGATTGCCTTAACAATAAGACTCAACTCTCTTTCATCTCACTGCAGGCATTTCAGAGTTTTCGGCTAGGGAAAAGCTTGGGAAAATCATGAACCAAGAACTTCTTGTTTCAATGTTCACGACGTGGGAAAACTGTGATCGTAGTATTAGTTTAGTTAATGTTTACGAGGTGGGGAAAAGTTTGGGTAATCAGTTACACTGACATTGTAATAACAGAGAACAAACATTGCTAAAAATATATTTTCTTCCTTTGTTTTCTCCTCGAGAAAATTCATTTTTCCCTCAGCACTTTCCCACGATTTTCCCCACCTGTAAATCTCCGGGTGAACCCTAAAATAACTTAGGGAAAACAAAGGACAAAGTGGCTGTTTATTTAGGCTGTGTTTATGCCGAAAACTTGGCGTAAACATAGAGGAAATACTTTGTAAGCTCACTGTTATAATTAGGTTTTTCTTTGTGGGAAAATATTTTGGAATCCTCAGATCAACAAAGGCTTTGCCAGAATGGGAAAACTAAAAATATACATCTGTTTTCCTCACGATTTATCGAGGGCTTTTCCCAAAGTTTTCCACAGCTGGTTTACCATGACTGGACAATGATTTTCATCAAGATTTACATGGCACAGAAAACATATAACATATGGGCAAAAAGCCCAAAGTTTGTTCAACCTTTTCCTAAACTTTGTTTAGGAAAAATACCCAACTTTGTTCAGTATTTTCACTAACTTTGTTCAGTATTTTTCCCGACATTGTTTAGTATTTTCTCTAACTTTGTTCAAACTGTTCCTCGACTTTGTTGAGTATTTTTCCTAACTTTGTTCAAACCTTTTCCTCAACTTTGTTCAAACCTTTTCCTCAGCTTTGTTCAAACTTTTCTCACAAAATTTTCAAATAATAGGTTTTTTCCTTCACTTCTGGGATCGTCGCGCATGGGTCCAAAGTAAGTAAAGATGCTTCATCTCGTCGTTTCGCTTTGACTCAATACAAGGAACACCACGCAGGGTCAGCTCTTCCCATTCATCGTTAATACTGCAATTGTGCGCGGCCTAGTAAAAGTTGACAAAAATAGTAATAGTAATTGCGGAAGCAATTACAAAATGTATATAGTACTTGAAAGTTGCCGCCCAAACGCTAAGCGTTTGAACGGCGTATTCTCTAATACTCAGGAGTCATAGTCTGATTTCTGACAAAAGTCCCACGAGTCGTGTTTGATACCTCAGAGGTGCCATGACAGTGAATGAAAGCTGGGGATAGGATTCTGGAGGCTGAAATGAAACAGTGTGTGCGCGGACAGTACAGTACGACAATATGAAATAATTCCGATCAAGCTAATTCTTTCCTCTCTAAGTCGTGCTACAACCGGGTGATCTTCTCCAGGCATTCTCTGGTTGATGGGCTCTCTCGGGACGGCACAAACGGGCTTGTAACATGAAGCGAGAGCGTGGAATGGGAATTCTGGGTGGGAATGGAAAAATCTTTGTGATGCACAGAGTTCCTTCGTCGGACAGTGTCTCGTGGTACGTGCAAACGGGAACAACATGCAAACTCATGCAAAACGTTCCAAGCCAAGCTGAATCTTCTTGTCTATAGGCGCTGGTTGGGAACGATGCAGTCTTTCTAAGACTTTTGATTCTACGAGTGACTTGACAATGACGGCCAATAAGGTAGCGAAAGAAACATGCAAATTCGAGGACTGGCTAATGAATGGACTCTGGATTTCCGATGAGACCAAGCAACTCGTAAGTACGGTAGCCCAAAATCTTCCAAAACAAATTGATCCTTCTCCAGTCAAACAAGACCCGTTCTTGATGATCCTTTTCCGGCTCAAACTCGATAACAGGCAATCCCTTCACAGGTAATGTGGCTACAAGAACTCTTGAAATTCTGACGATGGCAGTGTACTGATTCGCGATTTGAGACAGGCACGCGGACTCTAGCAGTGAAACTGGTGTAAGTATTCTCGTAAAACGATACAACGCAATGTTCGTGAAAAAGTTTCGAGGCGTCTGAATCCCAACTAACTCCTCGTTCCTAGGTTCGGTGATTTTCTTCAAAACCAACGGTCGCAAATCTATTATTCTGGAGTTTCATAGGCGATTCCTCGAGCAAAGGTTGAAAACAATCGAAAAGAGCGAAGATAGATAAGGTGGGCCAGCAGGCAAACTGCGAGAATGAAATATGTATTCTTTGCTGCACTATTTTTGTGTCTCGAATGATAACTGCTTTACATCTTGTAGGGACTTTTTATGTATTGAGTCACAGTTGCGACTTCGACAAGGCTTGCAGGAAATTCTCCACTAGAGGGCAGCTTCGCCGACGGGATGGACGATCCGGTACAACAATTCTAAATGATTCGACTTGAGGGAGAGTCAGTATAAAGTAACGTAGTTTAAAGATGTAACGTAAGTTTGAAAAGAATCAGGATAAAAGGGATTTTGAACGATTAGGTGACGATTAACTTGAGTGACTTAGGACAGATGTAAAAGTGAGCTTACTGTTTTCTGCTTGACAGACCCTCGCTATATAAAATCTCCCAGCTCTCTCTATACAATCTCTAAAAAAATCTCCAGAATCTCCTTTTATAAAATCTTCAGAATCTTGTTCTATAAAATCTCTATGATCTCTTTCAGAGAAATCTCCAGGGATCTTGTTCCATAAGATCTCCAAAAAAATCTCAAGAATCTCTTTCTATGAAATTCCCAAATCTCTATCAGATCTCTCGGATCTCTGGAAAATTTTTTCTAAATCTCTTTTTATAAATCTCTATAATCTCTTCCAAAATAATCCCAGTATCTCTTTCTATAAAATCTCCACCTCTCTATAAAATCTCCTGCTCTCGATTGAAACCTAACTACTCCCTTTGTAATCTTCAGCTTTATAAAGGAAGCGCACGAAGAGCACCCTAACGACATGCAGAGTGCCGCCGGCTTCGTAGAGGAGGCAACGAAGTAGTAGACGACACGGAACCTGCATTACTATTATATTGTTATTACCGGAAGATGACGCCACACCGGAAGAAGGACCCGTGCGTAGAGGTCATCACCCCAAGACTGTACATCTCTATCCCTTCTCTTTTTCGAGCTTGGTGTACCAGCAACACAACCATTATTGTTCCTATTATTACCACGTCGTCTCCTTCCTTTCGTTGGTGCAGCTTCAGACACACTACCAGTACTCCCCCCCCCAATCTTCATCTTTCACAACAATAAAACTATTCATATTATTTCCACCAGCACCATGTCCTCCTCTTCTTTTCGTCTCCCTGGGAGCAATGGCACCTCCATTCTCCCCGAATTGCTACGCCCTCTCAAGTATCTTTTAAAGGATTATTTTGCAAAGAGCCACGCACCCCTGTCCAACGCTCAGAATCCACGCCTCTGCCTCACATTACGAACCCGCATGCCAATAACATCGAATCTCCAAGTAATTGTATGGCTGCGTTGCTCCGTGAACGGATCGCCTGTCGCCACGTATACGCTAATGAAGGACCCTCCAGAACATGATTCGGAGACCTCGCTGCTGTCTTATGGCGCTAGAAGAGAGAAATTAGCTCGAGTTGAAGAGTCTCGTGCCATCGTACCTAGCTCGGCGCAATTCGTTTACGCTAGCCCACGTCAGACATCTAATCTCCAAAGTTCAGCATTCAGTCCTTTTCCATCCCCAGAATTCCCGCCGTCTTCGCATCGTTATTGATGCCTAAAACAGTCAGCAGGCTCTGTTATGAATGGAAAGATAGTCAGTCATGGACGAAGCGCACTGTCACGGTACGCTAGCGCCTTTTCCGATTATTCGATTCCTTCGATTTCTTTCGATTTCATTTCGTGTTACGATTTCCTTCATTTCCCGTACTTTGCCGTTTCCATTAGTTCCATCGTTTTCTCGATTTTTCGATCTCTTCGATTTTCCTCGATCTCTTCGATTTTCCTCGATTTCTATCTGTATCTCCTCGGATCCCATGGGGATCAGTCGAGCGCTTCGTATCCTGTACTTATATGCGTTTTCCCTAGAGGGGGATACCTAAGCTTGTTCTCTTAGGTTTTCCCTCCTCTAGGTGAGTAGTTAGTCGATGCCCCTCAATAGATCTTAGGTTTTCCCTCCTCTAGGTGTGTGCCCTGAGTCGCCCTAACAGTAGAACAAGCTTCTACCTTCGGACCGGTCGTTTCTATTGTCGTTTCTTTCGGAAACTCTTTGTCAGCATTGTCTCAGACGTTCCCGACACTTTTCGCCCATAAAACGACCCCTCCGTCCTTCGTTCTTCGATTTCTTTCGTCATGGATCTAGAAGAGAGTGACCCTACTACTGAAAGTCGCCTCTCTGCGATTGAACAAAGAATAGAAGAGCTCGTAACTCATCTCGACCGACTCTTCACCCCTCAGGCTCCTGCTGCCGATCCCTCTAATCCGACAAACCCCAATCCCAGAGCCTCGGCTCCAAATCCCCAAAACGAGACGAGATCGTCTCGAAACACTCGCCCTGCTGTACCTCTCGCCTATGATGGGGATCGCAAAAACGGCCATACCTTCTGGAACTCTGTCGATCTTTACATGAGCGTATGTGGCAGCGATTTCCCGAATCTCAGTACCAAAATCGTTTGGGTACTTTCTTACATGAATAGTGGGCGTGCTGGTGCCTTCGCCGAACTTATTCAGGCCCAGTACAATCGAGGGTTGGTTCCTTATGAGACCTGGGAAGACTTCCGACAAAAGTTTCGCTCTGAATTCTTCCCGGTAACCGAGGCTGAAGATTCGCTGAACCTCCTTCTTTCAGGACGTTATGCTCAAGGAGGTCGAAACGTAGATGATTACACTGACGCCTTTCGCATTATCGTGGATCGCGCGGGTTTCACGGTTCATGATGGTCTTGCGTTAACCACCTACTACCGACAGGGCTTAGATCGAGAAATCGCCAGTAAGGTTGGAACGATGCAGAATCGACCCGATTATAGCGATTACGAAGGCTGGGTTCAAGCCGCTCGTCTTTTCGATCAAGCTCGTCGTACCAACGATGCTTTCAATGCCACCCAACGACGAGTCGTTCCCGGTAACTCGATTTCAACCCCTCTTACGTCGATTCCGATATCCCGAACTCGACCCAGCCCTTTCCCGGTCTATCAACGTACAGCTGGACCCCCTATCTACTCCCCACCTCCTTTTCCCCCACCTCGCGCATCGATTCCTACCACCATCTCTCCCCCTGTACGACCATCGGTTTCTACTTCAGTTAACGTCGTGCCTCCAATCCGAAATGATGCCATGGAGGTTGACGCTGCTCGTCGCCGCGTACAGACTGAGACAGCCCGGTGCTTCCGATGTGGGCAGTTAGGCCATCTCGTTAAGGACTGCCCACACGCGTTCGATGTTCGATTCATGCAGGCCGATGAAATCGACGAAATTCTCGAACAACGCTTCACTCAACAAGATGTGCTGGAAACGCAGAATCGTGCTGAGATTGCTGTCGAAGAAAATGAGATCGCGATCACTTCGACCAGAGAGGATTTTCAGAATGGCAGCGAGTAAGGGATGCGCCCTCACTGCCGACATCAAATAGATTCGATGTATTGTACATAGACGACAAGTGCAATGAGACTTCTGATTCGAATTCTATTGATTCTGATGCATCTATTCCTCCCTCAAATCCTCCGATCCCTGCTCCTCGTCGCCTTTCGATTGGAAAACGCAAGCGGATTCCACACGAATACCGTCTGAACGCCACTGCCGGTACTCAAAAACTCGAAATCGATGTAGAACTCCAGAGCACCGACACTGGCGATCTCATTCATTCAAAAGCGATGCTTGACACCGGTGCCAGTGGGATGTTCCTTGACCAAGACTTTGTCGAGAAAAATCGGCTCCCGAAGATTCGCTTACCGAAACCGATTCCCGTTTTCAACGTTGATGGTACTCCCAATCAAGCGGGAAACATCACGCACGTGGTGGACTTGGTGATGCGATATCAGACACATTCCGAACGTGTCATGTTTGCCGTCACTGCCCTCGGCAAGTACCCAGTGCTGCTTGGATTACCCTGGTTCAAGGCTCATAACCCGGTGATTGACTACTCAACTGGTGAGGTTGAGCTGACCCGGTGTAATCCCGAATGTCGATCTTGTAGACCGCCTCCTGTCGAAAAGAAAGGCCCAAAACGTTTCCTACGTTCAGTTCGAGCAATCCCTCCTGTCACCCTTGACGAAACCGAATCCACAGATCCAGATATGCCAGATCTCGTGAATGTGGAGGATGAGTTTCACCCCGAAGAGGGAGATCGACTGTTCGCGGTTTCTCTTAATTCAGAACCCCTGGACAGTTGCCGCATCAGAGCAACTGAAACCATCTCACAGCGATTGGCTCAGGCGCACGCGAATAACACAAGGGGTACACTCAAATCTGGATTTCGAGAAATCGTCCCCGAAATGTTCCACGATTTCGAAGACGTTTTCGCGAAAGAGTCTTTCGATTCATTGCCACCTTCGAAGAAGTGGGATCATGCGATAGAGCTCCTACCGGATTCGGATCCCAAGTTTTGCAAGGTGTACCCCCTTTCGCCTAATGAACAGAAGGAGCTCGATGCGTTCCTGGAAGAGAATCTTCGTTCTGGTCGAATCCGCCCCTCGAAATCGCCCATGGCTTCCCCGGTTTTCTTTATCAAGAAGAAAGACGGCTCTCTACGACTTATTCAAGACTATCGAGCTCTCAACGCGATGACCATCAAAAATCGATACCCGTTACCCCTAATTCCCGAACTTGTCAACAAATTAAGGGGTGCGAAGTACTTCACGAAACTCGATGTTAGATGGGGATACAACAATGTTCGCATCAAAGAGGGCGACGAGTGGAAAGCAGCATTTCGCACAAATCGAGGACTGTTCGAACCCTTGGTCATGTTCTTTGGTTTGACTAACAGTCCAGCGACCTTCCAGACGATGATGAACGAGATTTTCGAAGACATGATCACGGAGGGGGTTGTGGCTGTTTATATCGACGATATCCTGATCTACACGAGAACGAAAGAAGAACACGATCGCATCACACGTCGTGTCTTAGAACGGCTAAGGGAGCATAAACTCTATCTCAAAGCCGAGAAGTGTGAATTCTGTCGTACTAAGATCGAGTATTTAGGTCTGGTCATCTCCGAGAACACTGTCGAAATGGATCCCGCGAAGGTGTCGGGTGTCAGAGATTGGCCAGTCCCGAAAAATGTCACCGAGGTGCAGTCGTTTTTGGGTTTCGCAAACTTCTATCGTCGATTTATCAAGGACTTCTCACTGATCGCGGTCCCCTTATTCGGTCTCACTAAGAAAGAAGCCCCGTTCATCTGGTCCGACATTTGTCAACAAGCTTTCGATTCTCTGAAATCGGCAATGACCTCTGCCCCAGTTCTTGCGATTCCCGATCCATCGAAGCCCTATCGGGTAGAAGCTGACAGTTCTGATTTCGCGACAGGCGCCGTCTTGGCTCAACCTTCTCTCGAGGACAACAAATGGCATCCAGTGGCCTTCTTCTCGAAGGCTTTGAGCCCGGTGGAGCGAAATTACGAAATCCACGATAAAGAGATGTTAGCTATCATTCGAGCGTTAGAAGAGTGGCGACATTTCTTGGAAGGTGCGACTCATCCAATTGACATTCGCACGGATCACAAAAACCTAGAGTACTTCATGACGGCTCGTAATCTAAATCGCAGGCAGGCTCGTTGGTCGGTTTATCTGGCACGTTTCGATTTCACCTTGCGGCATATACCTGGTAAATCGATGGGTAAGCCTGACGGTCTTTCGCGTCGTGCCGATCATGGCTCGGGAAAGTTGGACAATCGAGATATCACTCTAATCCGACCCGAAATGTTTGCCGTCAACGCCATGCAAACATTCCGCCTTAGAGGGGAGGAGGATGAGTTCTTGAGCCAGATACGGAAAGCGAACAGAGAAGGCAAACGAGAAGATAGCGTTTCGAAAGCCATCGAATCCCTCAAGGCGATAGGCGGGAGATCGGTTCACACCAGCGAATGGGCTGAAGATCAAGACGTCATTTACTACTGAGGGAAGATCTATGTTCCCGAAGTGGACGATCTACGGCGAGAAATCGTTCAACGACACCATGACACCAAACTCGCTGGTCACCCAGGTCGATTTAAAACATTGGAACTGGTATCGCGAACCTTTTGGTGGCCGGGGATTTCTCGATATGTACAGCGGTATGTAGAGGCTTGCGACACTTGTATGCGGACGAAACCTTCTCGACATGCTCCATATGGCGAACTACAACCTACCGAAACTCCAAATCGACCTTGGCAATTCATATCAGTCGATTTCATTGTCGAACTCCCCGAATCGAATGGTTATGACGCAATCCTCTCTGTAGTAGACTCGTTGACGAAACGGGTTCATTTCGTCCCAACATTTACTACTGTTGACGCTTCTGGCCTTGCATCTCTCTACCTCCAACACGTCTGGAAGTTGCATGGACTACCCGAGAAGATCATCTCGGATCGAGGACCTCAGTTCTCGTCTCGTTTTACCCAGGAACTCTCTCGATTACTTGGCATTCGGCTTGCGCGCTCTACTGCATACCACCCCCAGACCGATGGTCAGACAGAACGAGCGAATGCTGAAGTAGAGCAATATCTTCGTATCTTCACCTCTGAGCGTCAAGACGACTGGGATCGATTGCTACCGATGGCCGAGTTCGCATATAACAATCATGTTCATTCGGCTACCCAAGCGACACCTTTCGAACTCGATACTGGTCGCCATCCTCGAATGGGTTTCGAACCGCGTTCAACAGAATCGAAGATCGAATCGGTTAATGACTTCAAGAATAGGATGTCTCATTCTTGGGAGGAAGCTCGCGCTGCGATTCTTAAGGCTAAGGACGACATGGCTAAGTACTACGATCGTAAACATTTACCGGCTCCTAACTACAAATCTGGAGATAAGGTTTATCTAGATGCTAGCGATATCAAAACCACTCGTCCATCTGCCAAATTATCGCATCGCTTCCTAGGCCCATTTCCCATCGCGACCAAAATCGGGACCCGCTCATATCGACTCGTTCTACCGAAATCGATGTCTCGAATTCACCCCGTGTTCCACGTCAGTAAGTTGAAACCAATGAGACCGGATAGTATACCAGGTCGTCGTTCTAAACCTCCTCCACCCCCGGAGATTCGCGATGATGGTGAACATTATGTGGTTGAAGAAATATTGGACAGTCGTGTTTTCCGCCGGCGACTGGAGTTCAAGGTTCGCTGGGAGGGCTATGGTCCAGAGCACGACCAATGGATTCCCGAGAAAGATGTCGCAGCACACGATCTCGTACAAGATTTCTATCGATCTCATCCGAATGCACCCAGAATGATTGGCGGTCTTATTTTCCTTCCCCGTCCCAACAGCTGAATCTCAGGCGTCGGGTCGCCGCCTTGTTGAAGGGGGGGGTGGTGTCACGGTACGCTAGCGCCTTTTCCGATTATTCGATTCCTTCGATTTCTTTCGATTTCATTTCGTGTTACGATTTCCTTCATTTCCCGTACTTTGCCGTTTCCATTAGTTCCATCGTTTTCTCGATTTTTCGATCTCTTCGATTTTCCTCGATCTCTTCGATTTTCCTCGATTTCTATCTGTATCTCCTCGGATCCCATGGGGATCAGTCGAGCGCTTCGTATCCTGTACTTATATGCGTTTTCCCTAGAGGGGGATACCTAAGCTTGTTCTCTTAGGTTTTCCCTCCTCTAGGTGAGTAGTTAGTCGATGCCCCTCAATAGATCTTAGGTTTTCCCTCCTCTAGGTGTGTGCCCTGAGTCGCCCTAACACCTACGAGTCGACGGCGAGCAGCGGTGAAGGCCTCGTTGGCACGCCTGTCCATGTCAAACATGCATGCTTGCCTGATCCAGCCTTCGTAGTCGTGGAGTGCGGGTCGGTCTTTCATCGTTGCTACCAGAGAGGCAATTGCCGGGTCTAAACCGTTACGAAAGTACGTGTTAATGGCGAGTCCTTCCGTAAAGCCAGCGTGCTCAATGAGTACGCGGAAGGCGTCTACATACTCCTCCACAGTCCTGTTGCCTTGGACATAGCGGTTGGAGTAGAGGGTGTTGATGGCATCTTCTTGCTCGGATTGTGGAAAGAAATCCGCCTTGAATCTTTCCCGAAAGGCGTCCCAGTCGGCGAAGGGTTTCTCTCCCCTTTGATACCTTTTCAGCATAGATTCACTGAAGGTAAGGGCACAACCTTCATTCATGTACGACATCGCCCAGCTGATCTTGAGTTCGTCAGTCTCAAAGTCGCGACTGCATATACTCATGTAGAACTCGACAGTGTTCCAAAAGGCGCGACCCTTGGAGCGATCTCCGTCGAACGAAGGAGGTACAGCAGGTCGGGTATTTCGGGAAGAGCGTGAACTGGCTTGATGCTCAGGAGCCGGTGGTTGTCCAGGCGAGGACGCGTCGCCCACAGGGGGGTTTTGGGTTGGAGCAGCTCTAGCCGCGTCTCGGATGCTCTGCAGCACCTCAATCATCTGTGAGGCCTGGGATTCCTGTCTTGCCATGCGGGCATCCATTTCCGCGAACTGCCGCATAATAATAGTCGCCACATCGTTGAGGGTGACGAGTGGGGGTGCAGAGGGTGGAGGAGAAGAGTCCATGAGAGAGAGAAAGGAAAATGGTGTTTTTAAGATGGAGCAGAGGGGTCGGTTATAGACGGGACTCGAAGGAAAAATACGACACTGCGATAGTCGGTGTCGAGCGCGATTTTTCGATAGCGAGTGTCGATAAGAACGGCCAGTCTGCGAGTAGAAGCTTGTTCTACTGTTAGGGCTACTCAGCTCAGGCTAGAGGGAGGGGATCCTAAGCAATATATTGGAAGATAACTATACTACTCACCTAGAGGGAGGGGATCCTAAGAGAACAAGCTTAGGGACCCTCACTCTAGGTACAGCTACTATATACATAAAACGACGACACGGCGTGCGGCCCTGACACAGCTAAGTGCCAGGCGCCCAAGCCGAGCCTAAGTGACGTGATGTCACGGGCATCACGCCGGGTACGAGCGCGCAACGCGCGCGAGTAGAGAAGGTGAAATATGGACGGAGAGAATAAACGGAAAGTAGAGGTAATGCACGGGAAATGTAAATAAGATAGAAATAGATATATACCGATGATAATAATAAGGAAAAATGAGGGGACGCGGTAGCGTACCCTGACACATACCAATACGTAATACAGGTTTCTCCTAACGCAGATGCTGGTGCGTGTTAGGGCGACTCAGGGCACACACCTAGAGGAGGGAAAACCTAAGATCTATTGAGGGGCATCGACTAACTACTCACCTAGAGGAGGGAAAACCTAAGAGAACAAGCTTAGGTATCCCCCTCTAGGGAAAACGCATATAAGTACAGGATACGAAGCGCTCGACTGATCCCCATGGGATCCGAGGAGATACAGATAGAAATCGAGGAAAATTGAAGAGATCGAGGAAAATCGAAGAGATCGAAAAATCGAGAAAACGATGGAACTAATGGAAACGGCAAAGTACGGGAAATGAAGGAAATCGTAACACGAAATGAAATCGAAAGAAATCGAAGGAATCGAATAATCGGAAAAGGCGCTAGCGTACCGTGACAGTAGGCTCTGGAACGGCTCAGACAAATCCCGCGGCTGTCCCCATTAATCGACCTCGTCCCAACCCTTTTCCGTCGTATCAGACCCTCCAGATCCAGAGGAGGCCCCCTGCCCCCTCCTATCAGGCTCCTCCCTATCCACCTCCCAGGCCAGCATCTCAAATCGTGCCCACGTTGCCTCCAAGACCTACGGCTCCTGCTCCTGCACCACAGGTTAGGCATGATCCGATGGACGTTGACGCTGCCCGTCGACGTGCTGGCCTAGAATCAACCAGGTGTCGTCGCTGTGGAGCAACAGGCCATTGGGCTCGCGAATGCCCTCGTGCATATGACATCCGGTATCTCCAGCCCGAGGAGTTAGACGACAGTATCACGCATCTGCTGGCCCAGAAGGACGCGCTAGAAGCCCAGACACGTGGTGACTCCGCTCTGACAGAGGGGGAGACTGTAGCTGCAGCAGAGGTAGAGGATTTTCAAAACAGCGACGAGTGATAGATGCACCCTCGTTGCCGACATCTAATAGATTCGACATTTTGTACATAGATCGCGAACAAAATGACATTTCTGATTCAAATCTAACTACCCCTGCTGCATCCCCTGCTAAACCCGAAGAATCGTCTCCACCTGCTACACGCTCTGTTTCAACTCCATGTATGCTGTCGCCTTCTCAACGTCGCGCACTGCCAAGCGAATACCGACTCGCAGCTACTGCTGGTACGCAGAAGCTAGAGATCCCGGTGGAACTACAGAGTGTTGACACTGGAGCCCTGCTGCACAGCAAGGCCATGCTGGACACTGGAGCTAGCGGTATGTTCCTCGATCGCGACTTTGTCGAAAAACATCGGCTTCCCTCCATGCGTCTTACTAAACCCATTCCCGTGTTTAACGTCGATGGCACGCCCAACCACGCTGGCTCTATCACCCACGTTGTCGACCTGGTTGTTCGATTTCGGGATCATTCCGAACGCACCTTGTTCGCCGTTACCTCGCTCAAGTATCCCGTCCTATTTGGGCTGCCGTGGTTCAAGGCTCACAATCCCGTCATAGACTACGCAACTGGTCAAGTAGAGTTCATGCGCTGCAGCCCCAGTTGTCGGTCTTGTGCTCCACGCTGGCCAGCGGGTAAGCTCTCTAAACGCGCGTTCCAACATATCCGACGCGCACCTTTACCAGAGCTCGACAACACTGAGGCCGATGATCCTGACATACCAGACCTGGTCGATGTCGAGTCTGAGATTGAAGAGGGTGATCGACTGTTCGCGATATCAATGCTACCCGACGAGCCCGACACTCACCGCATATATGCCACCGAGACCATCTCCCAGCGACTGGCTCAGGCCCACGCCAACAACGCAGACGCACCAGCTCCCAAAGGCTTTCGGGATATCGTGCCAGAAAGGTTCCATGACTTTGCCGACATTTTCTCGAAGGAGTCGTTTGACTCGTTGCCGCAGTCGAAGAAGTGGGACCACCCGATAGAGCTTGTGCCAGGTTCGGAGCCCAAGTCTTGCAAGATCTACCCGCTGTCACCCAACGAACAGGCCGAGTTAGATGCGTTTCTGGAAGAGAACCTTGCATCTGGACGAATCCGGCCCTCCAAATCGCCCATGGCGTCCCCGGTGTTCTTCATTAAGAAGAAAGATGGCTCTCTTCGCCTTATTCAGGACTATCGCGCGTTGAATGCCATGACAATCAAGAATCGTTACCCGCTGCCTCTGATCTCGGAACTCATCAACAAACTGCAAGGTGCCCGGTACTTTACCAAGCTGGACGTGCGCTGGGGTTACAACAACGTACGGATAAAAGAAGGAGATGAGTGGAAGGCTGCTTTCCGCACCAATCGTGGCCTCTTCGAGCCCTTGGTGATGTTCTTTGGTCTCACTAACAGTCCTGCCACCTTCCAGACGATGATGAACGAGATCTTTGAAGACATGATCTCGGAAGGTGTCGTTGCCGTCTATATCGACGACATTCTCATTTACACTCGGGATCGGGAACAGCACGACAGGGTGACACGACGCGTTCTCGAACGTCTCCGTGAACACAAACTGTATCTCAAGGCAGAGAAGTGCGAGTTCTGTCGGACTAGGATCGAGTACCTGGGTGTCGTCATCTCCGAGAATATCGTCGAGATGGATCCCGCGAAGGTCTCGGGTGTCAGAGACTGGCCTGTCCCGAAGAACGTCACCGAAGTCCAGTCCTTCCTAGGTTTCGCCAACTTCTACCGTCGGTTTATCAAGGACTTTGCGCGTATCGCCAATCCCATGTTCGGGTTAACCAAGAAGGATACTCCCTTCGTCTGGTCCGATGTATGCCAGCATGCCTTCGATACTCTGAAGTCGTCAATCACCTCCGCTCCCATCCTCCTCATTCCCAACCCCGCTAATCCTTACAGAGTTGAAGCAGACAGCTCTGACTTTGCAACAGGCGCAGTTCTCTCGCAACTGTCGGACGAGGATGGTAAATGGCACCCGGTAGCATTCTTCTCGAAAGCACTCAGTCCTGTCGAACGCAACTACGAGATTCACGACAAGGAGATGTTGGCTATCATACGATCTTTGGAGGAATGGCGACACTTTCTTGAAGGCGCGTCTCACCCTATCGACATACGGACTGATCACAAGAATCTCGAGTACTTTATGACCGCACGTAACCTCAACCGTCGTCAAGCTAGATGGTCTGTATATCTCTCACGTTTCGACTTCACCCTGCAGCATATACCGGGTAAGTCGATGGGGAAACCTGATGGCTTGTCCCGTCGCCCAGATCATGGCTCGGGAAAGGACGACAATCGTGGCGTCACTCTAATCCGACCCGAAATGTTTGCAATCAATGCTCTGCAAACATTCCGTCTTAAAGGGGAGGAGGAGGACCTTTTACGCCAGATTCGCAAGGCCAATCGGGAAGGCAAGGTCGAAGATAGTGTTTCCAAAGCCGTTGCAACACTTCGTGCACTGGGTGGTCGTTCAGTTCACTCATCGGAATGGTTTGAAGACCAGGACCTCCTCTATTATCGCGGCAAGGTTTACGTGCCAAATGTCGACGAGCTGCGTCGGAAAATCCTCTCCAGACACCACGACACCAAACTCGGTGGTCACCCGGGTCGTTTCAAGACTCTCGAGCTCGTTTCGCGCACCTTCTGGTGGCCAGGTGTCTCCAGGTATGTCCAACGCTACGTCGAGGCCTGCGACATGTGTCTACGTACGAAACCGTCTCGTCATGCTCCCTATGGCCTTCTCCGACCCACAGAAGTGCCAAGTCGACCCTGGGAACACATCTCAGTCGACTTCATCGTGGAGCTGCCAGAATCCAACGGTTTCGACGCGATCCTCTCTGTTGTCGACTCTCTCACTAAACGGGTTCATTTCGTGCCGACATTTACGACACTTGACGCGACAGGTCTAGCCCGTCTGTACCTTCAACACGTCTGGAAGCTCCACGGTCTCCCCATGAAGGTGATCTCTGACAGGGGCCCCCAGTTCGCGTCCCGCTTCACGCAAGAGCTTTCTAGACTCCTTGGCATACGGCTTGCACCCTCTACGGCATATCATCCTCAAACCGATGGTCAGACAGAGCGGGTTAACGCAGAAGTCGAGCAATACCTTCGACTTTTCACCTCTGAGCGACAGGACGACTGGGACCAGATACTGCCCTTGGCTGAGTTCGCATATAACAACCACGTACACTCAGCTACGCACGCGACACCGTTTGAGCTCGACACTGGACGACATCCTCGCATGGGATTCGAACCGCTGGTTGCCGACTCGAAGATCGAATCTGTCAATGAGTTCAAGACACGTATGGAGTCGACGATAGAGGAAGCCAAGGCCGCCATAGCCAAGTCGAAGGACGAGATGGCCAAGTACTACGATCGGAAACACATCCCGGCACCTGAATACAAGGTTGGCGACAAGGTATACCTTGATTCGAGCGACATCCGTACCACCAGGCCCTCCGCCAAGTTATCGCATCGGTACTTGGGGCCTTTTCCGATAGTCAGCAAGGCCGGATCACACGCATACAAGCTGCGTTTACCACTGTCGATGTCAAGGCTTCATCCAGTGTTCCATGTCGGGAAGTTGCGTCCAAGGGTTGAAGATACAATCCCGGGTCGTCGCGTCAAGGCTCCACCACCTCCAGAGATCAGGGATGACGGTGAGCACTACGTCGTGGAACGGATTTTGGACAGTCGTGTATTCCGGAGGCGACTCGAATATAAAGTGTGTTGGGAAGGCTATGGTCCCGAGCATGATCAATGGGAACCCGAGTCGAATATTGCAGCCCCAGATCTCATTAGGCAGTTCCACCGTGAACACCCGAGTGCGCCGCGCTCGATAAATGGTCTCCTTTTCCATCGTCGCCCTCAGTTCGATTTCTCCAAGTTGCAAGCATCATTAATCGAAGCTACAGGCGTCGGGACGCCGCCTCGTTGAAGGGGGGGTGGTGTCAGGGTACGCTACCGCGTCCCCTCATTTTTCCTTATTATTATCATCGGTATATATCTATTTCTATCTTATTTACATTTCCCGTGCATTACCTCTACTTTCCGTTTATTCTCTCCATCCATATTTCACCTTCTCTACTCGCGCGCGTTGCGCGCTCGTACCCGGCGTGATGCCCGTGACATCACGTCACTTAGGCTCGGCTTGGGCGCCTGGCACTTAGCTGTGTCAGGGCCGCACGCCGCGTCGTCGTTTTATGTATATAGTAGCTGTACCTAGAGTGAGGGTCCCTAAGCTTGTTCTCTTAGGATCCCCTCCCTCTAGGTGAGTAGTATAGTTATCTTCCAATATATTGCTTAGGATCCCCTCCCTCTAGCCTGAGCTGAGTAGCCCTAACAGTATGGATCAGTGGAGCCTAGCATTGCGGTCATTTTCAAGCAAGAACATCTACAAAAGGATGTACCAACGTTTCTACCTTGATTCAAAAACTGCGCCGTTGCTTCAGTGCAACAGTCGTATTGGCAGTGTCGCCTATAAACGATTTGTTCACGACTAGTACAGTAGCAATGGTTAAACACAAAAGGTCATCAAGTCGAGGAAAGAATTGCATACCAGTAGTCTTCCTCACAGCTGTGTTGCCCATCAGGTTTCCCCCATTTGCCATTGGGCGACGCTTGTGCCTGATGAAGAAGATCCGCAAATTGCTTTAGTCTGGTCATGGACGGACCCTCCTATAACATCATTGGCTGAAGAATTGTTCGCGTCGTTCACATTTATGCAATGTACCTTAGACAGGTGGCGTCATTGGAACCATCTGCACTGGCTATAAAAACTTGTATTAGACACGGGAAGTGGAATAAACGGAGAGAAATCGTACCCGTGGAAACGTATGCCGCGTGTCAACATTCAGTTTAGCTAGTCTCTTCTCCGATGTTATCATTCCAAGTCAAGAATTCACGCATTCCCATTTTCGAATCGTTATTGCACAATTGTGTACTGAGTTCGGCAGCCACCGTTAGGCTCCAATCGTAACAATTCCAGAGAAGGACCTACCAACAATCGCACAAGAAGAAACTTACCTTGTGTTGATCATCGTCAGACCTCTTTCCAGCTATTCCATCCCCTAACACGCCTCTGCTGTCTTCAAAGTGCCTTTTCGAAGGTATATATTACGGTCCGCGAGTTAGATAGAAGCAATAAGACGACGTCGAGGTGATTGCTAAAGTTTGAATAAGTTGTCTGGCTGTCCTAAATTTGTCGTTACCAGCCAAGATTTACTTACTAGAGGATTGCGCCACGAGGAATACCTGTACATGCGGCATGGCGGCACTAGTGCACCCCAAACAGACGAATATCCAGCGTGAACTAACCGAAACATTATGGTACCAGTCAATGTGAGTCCTTTACATGCTTCAAGAAATAAGAAATGACTTGCCTGAGCAATGCGCCACATGGAATACCCGGTACAGGCCGCATCATGAATGAATCGATGACCGGTGACATGTGACATCTTGGTAGGGGTAAGCGAGGGTCGTAGGTAAGTACTAGAGGCACCCAAGGTCGCCAACTCCCTTGCATGTAGGATGGAGCGTAGTAACAGTTTCTTGTAGATTGTCTGAAAACTGATTCACCCACGCCAATTATTTTATCAATACTGGTATTTAATATTCACCTGAGAATTACGAAAATTACGAAAACACATGAATTTTCTCCTACGACTATCCTCATGTGTCACATCCCGGAAACAAGAATTAGTTATCTAAGATAAAGTTTATATGTTGCACTTAAAAGATCAACCCATCTAATACCCGAATTGCTTGAAGCCACACTTCTAAGATTAGTTTGAAGTAAACCTGCAAAACGTGCTTCCGCCGCAAGCAACAAAACATCTGTAACCCACTACTGTCAAGATCCGAGACCGTTCGAGATCGCGAGATCGAGGGATCGAGAATCGAGAGATCGGAGGATGAGGAACTTGGCTTCAACTTATGTGTTGCGCCCGCTCCAAAGGCCTGAGAGTATTCCTCAATTTGGATCGTGACGAATCAGCACTCACAACGAAGAACAACCGGAGATAACGAAGACTTTGGCGACTCCGTCGCCAAAGGCGAGAGATCGAGAGAATCGAGAAAAATCGGGTTTCGAGATAAAGAGACGAGTTGTAATTCAAAGAGGTTTGAAATACAATGAAATATATTTGAATCGAATCAGAGTTCGATTTCAAGACGACTTTGTATGGTATTTACAGCGAGTTTAAATACTACAAAGTGATGCAGGGTCGAGTACAAAGAAAGTACTAATTCGGAAAGTACATAATAGTACTCGAGGAAGTCGTGAGGTTCGTTAGAATCATAAAGAAAGAAATAGAAAGTATTCTATTTATATCATGGAACCTCACCGATCGTCAAAGTGAATAAATCGGTAATCGGTGTTCGAGAGATCGTATAGAGTGCGATCTCTATAAGGTTCGTTCGTTCGAGTTCGAAAAGAATGTGAAATCGAATTAAATCGTTAAATCGATGTCACGAGAAAATCGGCTCGTGACAACTACCCAATGTCGTGGCGCAAGAGTTTAATAAGATATCTGTTCTTTCATGACCACTCAACCAGTCAGTAGAAATGCACTATACTTGACAAGGAGGAAATGTCAGTACCACGCCACGTCGGGTTTCAAGATGAATACCATCTGGCTGGCGTGGAAACTGAATCCATGGTTTTCATACTTCTCCAAAGCGCAATCGACATGACAGATCACAGTCCCCTTTCACCCATGTGTGCTAGGAAACGAGGCAAACAACATATTTTAATCTCACAACGGCTTTTCATAGACGTGAGCGCGTGTAACATGGTCGTTGTTTATAAGATATGCTTACTGAAATGGGACTGCAGAATGGTTTTGATAGGGTTGCTCTTACACAAAACCACTTGGATGCATCTCAAATGCCCGTGAACCTTTAATAGATGTTATGACGTGGTGAACTTCTCAACGCGCAGAGTATCAGCCAGGACGACACGCGATGAGATGATTACAACCCAGGCTAGATAAAGCTTGTAGTATCTCAGCCAGCGACACAAAACCAAAGCTTACGTTTCCCAACAATCATGTAAAAAATGGCAACGCCTGTGATCCTCCGATGTAGAACTTGAGGTTGGTGACACTTTGGAGTCGACAGAACGTAGCATGTTCATTCACGGAGACGAAAAACTCTTCGATATCCCATAAAATGACAATCGACGCTTCAAAACCATGGGCAGTCAGTCCAACAATCATCGATCCGATCTTGCAAAACCGGCTAACGGGGACTGGCACTGTTCAATGCGGACGTTGCCCTTTCGGGCTCGAATATTGTTAGGGCTACTCAGCTCACACTAGAGGGAGGGGATCCTAAGAGAATATATTGGAAGGGAAACTAACTACTCACCTAGAGGGAGGGGATCCTAAGAGAACAAGCTTAGGGACCCTCACTCTAGGTACAGCTACTATATACATAAAACGACGACACGGCGTGCGGCCCTGACACAACTAAGTGCCAGGCGCCCAAGCCGAACCTAAGCGACGTGATGTCACGGACATCACGCCGGGTACGAGCGCGCGACGCGCGCGAGTAGAGAAAGTGAAATAGAGACAGAACAAGGAAACGGAGAGTGAAAGTAAAATATGGAAAGGATAAATAAAATAGAAAAGAAACGATGCCGATGATAATAAATAAGAAAATGAGAGACGGCGGTAGCGTACCCTGACAAATATGTGATATTTTGCAGAAGGAAGTCGGTGACATGGCTGGTAAAGATATAGACAGTCGCTCGAACAAATGAAGTCCATTACGGTCTGAGGAAAACGTTCTTAAGAACAAGTATCGAACATGGAGTCAGAAAGGTCTCTTTAACAATGAAAATGCTGCGAAACTGAATCGGTATGAGCCTTGATCGCAGCCTGAGTTTGATAGCTTGATCATCGACTAAGGAAGGACGCTCCCCTCGCGTTGACGTCAGGCCATTCGTTCCAGCGATGGTGTATCACACATGTCACGGTCACGTATGGTGAGACAGAAACAAATATATACAAACAAGTGTCAAATTCTACGGGCATCCAGAGCCCTTGCTACATGCAAGGGAACACTGCCGAGTTGTTGCGAAAACCGTGTACGGCCCTAAAACTAGCGAGCTTATGATATTTCAGCGCGAAAAAAGATCGAAGGTGGTATTTTACCAAACGTGCTGCCAATTAGTCGGGAAAGCCATACCTCTCGAGACAAAGGTGGCGGGAACAATAGCGTGGGCCCTTTCGCCCGATTGATGGAATATCTAAGCCTAAGTCATTTATCAATTAAAGAACGATAAACAAACAAAACATATCATCCTGAATGTCTTGTTTTCGCGTAAGCTGTAGTGAGTGTCATGTATCTAGGGCACTTTTACCCAGCTCAGCAAAAACAAGTCAAAAGGCACAGCCACTAAATCCAAAAACAGCATATAAACAACAAAAGCCCACATTATGTCAGTTTTTTACTATTCTTTTTTGAGCTCTTACTTGTATTTGTGTATCTCTATTTGTTTATTTTCTAGGAACAGTCATATGACTCAGTTCCAGGTACTTTTATTTTTCTGTCTCACTAATAATGTTTCACTATAATTTTTATTACTCCACCTTTACTAATTAATTTCCTTTCTAAGTAATTCCTTATCTTTTAATTACTAATATTTTGCTTTATTTGTAGCAGCCCCAAAGTGTATAAATAGGGGCTGATTTCTCTTGTAAATAGGAATCTGCCTTATCATCTATACTAGTGCACCATAGTGCTTACCAATTAAATTGGTCTTTCTCTTTTCTATTTCTTTCTCTTTTCTATCTCTACCTCAAGACTATCAGTAGCAGCCAGCTCAAGTCTTACAACAGCAGCAGCAAGCTCTGTCTCACCCTCAATAACAAGACCTTTGTTGCTAGACTAGGTTCCCCCTAAACAGCTCTCTTATTTGCAACAGTACAAGGTGCCTATACCTTGAACCAGAGCAAATACATTACAGTGAGAGTGGTTATGGTTTTATTTTAGTCTTGAGAGAAGACCTTGAATACAAAACCTGTTAGTCGTGCTGACATAGTGCCAAGAGGGTTAATCACGGACATGGAGTACAGACTTCTTCGTTATTGTATACAATTTGGTAGAGAAACGAAAAACGAAATCTATGTTCTGGAAGCTCATACATTGGTATTATATTACATAAGTTTAAAATAAGAAGCCAGCGATGCTAGAAGTTCCCGAGTCTGATCAAGAAAAAAGGCAATGTATTGTTCAAAACAATCGTCGCATGTATTGTTGTTGACATTACGAGTCGCCTCCGAAAGTTGTTCCAAAGGATCGAAACGCTCAGGTACCGGTAATACTTTTGAGTTCTCAGCGATTTTCAAAGACGTCAGGAGTTTGTCGATCTGCTCCTCAGCTTCGCGCATACAAGGGTTTGCCACGTTTGACAGTAAAAGACGTCTGCTACGCCTTGTAACCTTGTCATGGGGAATGCATTCCGGCACGGGTACGGTGTGTAGGCAAAATTGTGAAAGAGTTTGAATGATCTTTCGACTGTTAGGGCTACTCAGCTCACACTAGAGGGAGGGGATCCTAAGATAATATATTGGGAGGGAAACTGTCAGGGTACGCTAGCTTCATGTCTTCCGTGTCGTTATTTCTTCATTTCCTTGTGTTCCGATGTTCCTTTCTCCCTCCTGATTCCTTTCCGAGACTTCGAGTTTGGGTTCCGAGAACTCGAACTATAGTTCTGTCATCTCTCGTTCTCTATTATCTATTCCTTTCGATCTCTTCGAATTCGAACTCCGATCGAATTCTCCGAACCTCTTCGAACTCCCTTTTATCGCCTCGGATCCCGCGGCGATACTCATCTATTGTCCCCGAGCGCTTCCACGTAGTATATGTAGCGTAGCCCTAGAGGGGGATCCCTAAGCTTGTTCTCTTAGGTTTCCTGCCCTCTAGGTGTGTGCCCTGAGTCGCCCTAACAGCAGAACAAGCTTCCATCTCGGACCAGTCGTTTTGTATTGACGGCTACATTCGGAAAACACCTCCGGTCATCGTCCAACGTGTTCCGGCACTTCCTTGTCCCCGTCCATAACTCGACTCCTCCTTCCCCTGCCTGTCGACAACTTTGCTCATGGAGTCCGAACAGACCTCTGAACTTCGCCTGCTCACCCTTGAGCAAAATATCGCCTTGCAGACCGATAAGCTTGACCAGCTGATCGAACACATCAATAACCGCTTTGCGTCTCTGGCTCCCGCTGCCAATCCTTCTGACCCGCCTCCCACTGGTCCTCCTAACCCCGAAGCTCCCGCTTCGAACTCTACGGGTGATTCCAAATCCTCTCGGAACACTCGTCCCGCCGTTCCAACTGCGTTTGACGGCGATCGCAAAAATGGCCGATCCTTCTGGAACTCGGTCGCTCTGTACATGAACATCTGTGGTTCGGATTTCGCCTCCCTCGATGCCAAGATTCAATGGGTGTTGTCCTATATGAACAGTGGACGCGCGGGGGTCTTCGCCGAAACCCAGCTTGCCATGTACCAGTCGGGGACCCGCCCCTACACCACCTGGAACGAGTTCAAGATCAAGTTCGAGTCTGAATTCTTCCCACTCACCGAACAAGAGGACGCTCTCAACCTCTTGCTTTCTCGACGTTTCGCACAAGGAGGTCGGAACGTTGACGATTATATCGACTCCTTCCGGATCATCATAAACAAGGCTGGATTCACCGACCGAGATGGCCTAGCCATCACCTCCTATTTCCGACAGGGTCTCGATCAAGAAGTTCAGGACAAGGTCGCAACGATGCAGGATCATCCAGCTATGAATGACCATGAAGGCTGGATTAAAGCTGCACGACTCTTCGATCAAGCTCGACGCAATAATGATGCCTTCAACGCCATTCGACGTCGTGTCCTTCCAACTCCAAATGCTTCTGCCCCCTTGACCACAGTTCCGATGCCTCGAACGCGTCCTAGTCCATTCCCTGTCTATCAGAGGGCCTCTAACCCTCCAGTGTACGCACCACCTCCGTTCGCTCCCCCCAGACCTGCATTTCCAGCAGCAGCTCCAGTTCCGAGTAGGCCCATTCCCCCTTCACCTCTTGCTCCTGCTGCACAACCTCGGAACGATGCTATGGATGTTGACGCGGCTCGTAGACGTGTCCAAACGGAGACTGCACGTTGCTACCGATGCGGACAGGTTGGCCACATGGTTCGCGACTGCCCCCGTGCCTACGACGTTCGTTTTATACAATCGGACGAGATCGATAGTCTTGTGCAACAGCTCCTTGCCCGGAAGGATGTTGAAGAGGCTCACACACGTTCCGATGCCCCTACAGTCATTGAGGAGCCCTCGCTGGAGATCCCTACCTCGGAGGATTTTCCCGAAGGCAGCGAATGAAGGATGCACCTTCGCTGCCAGTATCCAATAGATTCGAAAAATTGTACATAGACACCGAGTGCAATGAAAATTCTGATTCGACTTCTATTGATTCTGATGCATCTCCCGAACCTCCCTCTGCTCCTTCTATCCCCCATCGACTTCCTCTAAAGCTTCGGAGTCGTCTTCCACATGAGTTCCGGTTAGCAGCGACTGCTGGTACGCAGAGGCTCGAGATCTCTGTTGAACTTCAGAGTGCTGACACTGGGGACATCACCTCCACGAAGGCCATGCTCGATACTGGTGCGAGTGGTATGTTCCTTGACCGTGATTTTGTTAAGAAGCATCGATTCCCCACCATTCGACTTCCGAGACCGATCCCTGTCTTCAACGTTGACGGAACCGCGAATCAAGCAGGCCACATCACCCATGTTGTAGACATTGTCATGCGATACCGAACACATTCGGAACGAGTTCTGTTTGCTGTCACTGCGCTGGGCAAGTATCCCGTTCTTCTCGGGTTACCTTGGTTCAAGGCTCATAACCCTGTCATCGATTACACCACGGGAGAGGTCGAGCTAACCCGCTGCAGTCCACAATGTCGATCTTGTGCTCCTCCAGAACCCCTCGGAAGAGGTTCTAGGCGTTTTCTACGCCGTGTCCGAGCTTCTCAAGCAGTCCAATTGGACGACACTGAATCTACAGATCCTGATATGCCAGATCTCGTGGACATCGAGACAGAATTCAAACCCGAGGAAGGCGATCGTCTGTTCGCCATTTCCTTAGCCTCGGATGAACCCTCTGGTCACTCCATAGGAGCCACCGAAACTATATCTCAACGTCTTGCGCAGGCCTACGCCAACAACGCTGATGCTCCAGTCAAGAAGGGCTTCCGAGAAATCGTTCCAGAACACTTCCATGACTTTGAAGATGTTTTTGCTAAGGAATCCTTCGATTCCCTTCCTGATCCGAAGAAGTGGGATCACCCCATAGAACTTCTAGCAGGATCTGAACCAAAGTTCTGTAAGATCTACCCACTATCTCCTAATGAGCAGAAGGAATTAGACGTGTTCCTGGAAGAGAACCTTCGATCGGGTCGGATACGTCCTTCAAAGTCTCCGATGGCCTCCCCCGTGTTTTTTATCAAGAAGAAGGACGGTTCGCTTCGGCTCATTCAGGACTATCGTGCTTTAAATGCCATGACGATCAAAAATCGCTACCCGCTCCCCCTGATCTCGGAACTTGTCAATAAATTACAAGGCGCGAAGTATTTCACTAAACTCGATGTGCGATGGGGTTACAACAATGTTCGGATTAAGGAGGGGGACGAGTGGAAGGCCGCTTTCCGAACGAATCGAGGACTTTTCGAACCTCTAGTGATGTTTTTCGGTCTTACTAACAGTCCAGCAACGTTCCAGACGATGATGAACGAAATCTTCGAGGATCTGATCTCGGAAGGCGCAGTGGCTGTGTACATCGACGATATTCTCATTTACACGAAAACTCGGGAGGAACATGATCTGATCACTCGTCGTGTCCTAGAACGACTACGCGAACACAAGTTGTATCTCAAGGCAGAGAAGTGCGAGTTCTGTCAGACCAGGATCGAGTACCTAGGAATGGTCATTTCGGAGAATACTGTTGAGATGGATCCAGCGAAGGTTTCCGGAGTTCGTGAATGGCCTGTCCCGAAGAACGTAACTGAAGTTCAGTCCTTCCTTGGTTTCGCTAACTTCTATCGTCGCTTCATTAAGGATTTCGCCCGGATCGCTCATCCCATGTTCGGTCTGACGAAGAAAGATGTTCCGTTTGTCTGGACAGACATCTGCCAGGATGCATTTGATTCCCTTAAGCTCGCTATGACATCTGCACCAGTTCTGCTAATTCCCGATCCTTCCAGACCTTATCGCATCGAAGCTGACAGTTCTGATTTCGCTACAGGTGCTGTGCTTTCTCAGCTATCTTCGGAGGACAACAAGTGGCATCCAGTTGCCTTTTCTCAAAGTCGCTTAGTCCCGTCGAACGAAATTACGAGATCCACGACAAGGAAATGTTGGCGATCATCCGCTCTTTAGAAGAATGGCGACATTTCCTCGAAGGTTCGAGTCATCCGATTGATATTCGAACAGATCACAAGAACCTCGAATACTTCATGACAGCTCGGAATCTTAACCGAAGACAGGCTCGGTGGTCGGTTTATCTCTCCAGATTCGATTTTATGCTTCGACACGTCCCGGGAAGATCTATGGGCAAACCCGACAGCCTTTCTAGACGTGCAGATCATGGGTCTGGTAAGCAGGACAACCAAGGCATCACCTTAATTCGCCCCGAAATGTTCGCAATCAATGCTTTGCAAACATTCCAGCTTAAAGGGGAGGAGGAAGGTTTCCTGCGTCAAATCCGAAAGGCAAATCGTGAAGGAAAGCATGAAGATGGTGTTTCGAAGGCATTAGAATCTCTTAGAACTCTTGGTGGCCGCTCTGCACATACTAGTGAGTGGTCCGAACATCAGGATGTCATTTATTACCGTGGAAAGGTGTATGTTCCGAGCGACGAGGAACTGCGTCGTAAGATCACTCAGTGCCATCATGATTCGAAGATCGGTGGACACCCTGGACGTTTCAAGACCCTCGAACTGATCTCCCGAACATTCTGGTGGCCCGGTATCTCCAGATACGTTCAACGATATGTCGAGGCCTGTGATCCCTGTCAACGCACGAAACTCGCGCGACGAGCTCCATTCGGCGAGTTAGAACCCACAGAAACGCCTTACCGACCTTGGGAATTCATCTCGGTCGACTTCATCGTGGAACTTCCCGAATCGAACGGTTACGATGCCATTCTAGCGGTGGTAGACTCTCTCACCAAGCGCGCACACTTTATTCCGACCTTCACAACTCTGGACGCTTCCGGGCTGGCTTCACTCTATCTCCAACACGTCTGGAAACTTCACGGCCTACCCGAGAAGATCATTTCGGATCGAGGACCTCAGTTCGCAGCTCGATTCACTAAGGAACTCTCCAGAACCCTCGGAATACGCTTAGCAATGTCTACTGCCTACCATCCACAAACCGATGGCCAGACCGAGCGTGTTAATGCCGAAATCGAACAGTACCTTCGTGTTTTCACTTCGGAAAGACAGGACAACTGGGACCGCCTCCTTCCTATGGCCGAGTTCGCTTACAACAACCACATACATTCCGCGACGCAATCCACACCCTTCGAACTCGACACAGGGCGACAACCACGCATGGGATTCGAGCCCCGACTTCCAGGATCGAAGATCGAAGCAGTTAACGAGTTCAAGGATCGAATGGCTGCAGCTCTCGAAGAGGCCAGATCTGCGATTGTGAAGGCAAAGGACGACATGGCGAAATATTATAATCGGAAACACGTCCCAGCTCCAGAGTACAAAACAGGTGACAAGGTCTTCTTAGATGCTAGTGATATCCGAACAACTCGACCTTCAGCTAAATTGGCGCACCACTTCCTGGGTCCTTATCCGATTGCAGCAAAGGTCAGTTCCCGAGCATATCGATTGGTTCTTCCGAAGTCGATGTCTCGACTGCACCCTGTTTTCCATGTTTCCAAACTCCGTCCTGCAGCTACTGATACGATTCCGGGTCGTCGTGCGAAACCTCCCCCACCTCCAGAACTTCGAGACGATGGTGAACATTATGTGGTGGAAGAGGTTTTAGACAGTCGAATTGTTCGGAATCGATTAGAGTTCAAGGTTCGCTGGGAGGGGTACGGCCCGGAGCATGATCAGTGGATTCCAGAAAAAGATCTTGCTGCTCCGAACCTTCTGCGCGACTTCTATCGAGACCACCCACATGCACCGCGTTCAATTAACGGTTTGTTGTTCTGGCCCAGACCAATGGGTGAATGGGACGATCTGCAGGCGTCGGGTCGACGCCTTGTTGAAGGGGGGGGTGGTGTCAGGGTACGCTAGCTTCATGTCTTCCGTGTCGTTATTTCTTCATTTCCTTGTGTTCCGATGTTCCTTTCTCCCTCCTGATTCCTTTCCGAGACTTCGAGTTTGGGTTCCGAGAACTCGAACTATAGTTCTGTCATCTCTCGTTCTCTATTATCTATTCCTTTCGATCTCTTCGAATTCGAACTCCGATCGAATTCTCCGAACCTCTTCGAACTCCCTTTTATCGCCTCGGATCCCGCGGCGATACTCATCTATTGTCCCCGAGCGCTTCCACGTAGTATATGTAGCGTAGCCCTAGAGGGGGATCCCTAAGCTTGTTCTCTTAGGTTTCCTGCCCTCTAGGTGAGTAGTTAGTCGTCGTTCATCAATAGATCTTAGGTTTCCTGCCCTCTAGGTGTGTGCCCTGAGTCGCCCTAACAGAAACTAACTACTCACCTAGAGGGAGGGGATCCTAAGAGAACAAGCTTAGGGACCCTCACTCTAGGTACAGCTACTATATACATAAAACGACGACGCGGCGTGCGGCCCTGACACAGCTAAGTGCCAGGCGCCCAAACCGAACCTAAGCGACGTGATGTCACGGGCATCACGCCGGGTACGAGCGCGCAACGCGCGCGAGTAGAGAAGGTGAAATAGAGACAGAACAAGGAAACGGAGAGTGAAAGTAAAATATGGAAATGATAAATAAAATAGAAAGGAAGTGATGCCGATGATAATAAATAAGAAAATGAGAGACGGCGGTAGCGTACCCTGACATCGACGACCATAACTAACAGCACGGCTTTCAGAAGCATTGAGCTCATCCTTCAGCTCAACGCTACGAAAAGCTATGTTGAAATAACATGCTGCGGTTAGGTCTCTATAACCGGTTCTCTGAGAAAACCGAAGGAGAGCTAATATGTCACCCGAAGGGGCGACCTCCCTCAGACCGCGAATAAGCTCCCCTAAAGAAAAGATATTGCGTCTAATATCTTGATGGATAAGGGCGAACAACGTAGCGCCACCATATTTGAACGCCATCCGAACTACAGGGCAATAATCACTGATTGTTGCCGTAGCGTGTGGTGCGGTTGGAGTAACGCTGTGAAACATTGAGAGGTCGGGATAGGCGAAACATGAAGGTTCAACATACAATCCATTATAGATTAATTTAAGACCTGCGAGGAGTATATTAAGATCTTCGCGGGAATCTCATAAGAGACATTCGTCGGGGTTCCCGTTCCCAAAGTAAAGTTGTAAATGGGAGTCAAATACGTTTGTACGAGAGTCGTACGCAAACGAAACACAGACGATCCACATATAAGCTGGAAGGTTCCATTGGTATGAAAGGAAATAGGATGATTTGTCAAGTTGAAAGTTTGGATCGTTGAATTATGAGCCATGGACAAAAAATTAGAAGAGCGTGGTACGAGTCTACTTGGACTTGGTACTTACAGACCGTTAACGTTGAGCTAGGTTTTATACTGCAAATATATACCTGCCCCACGAGGTAATCGAGATAAAGGTAGAGCAAGGAAAGGGAATATCCATGAGCCACGACAAAGATTCTTTGTGTATTCTTTGTGCGTGAACAAGTCTGCAGCGGGAAAGCACGGCCGGAAGCCCAGGGCCCATTTCAATTAAGGATATTCAACCGAGCTCAGCCATTATATTGCCGAACTTTAATAATGCGTCGGCACAGGCGCTATTATAACAGGGTCTGCCGAGATTCCGTATATGTATGTGTTCCTACGCATGCTATCTCTACAATGTCGTCTCGAGAGGGACGGTTGCTAGAAAGCTGAGACGAGCACGATAAAGATTGAGATGAGCTATATAATTCTTCCTAATGCGAATGTGTCGTCTCTTCCTTTGTCTCAAGTTCACCACCAATTATAGACAGCGTTAGATAGAGGACCCTGATGCCCGGACTTGACAAAAATAGTAATGAGGTAGGCGAGGGCCGACTTTGCGGCAGGGACCAAAGCTTTTGACGGAATGGTATTAATTTCAAACTCCTATAATACAACCACGAAAATTCCTGCATCATAACTGACAATCGTCCTGATATAATTATAATTTTTAGAACTTAGTGTGCACAACTTACGAAATATCCTATCCAAACTCGAATCGTTAGAAGATAGTACTGTTAGGGAAGTGGTGTCGGTTTCGGAAAAGTATATCTCTTTCTCAAACTTTGGAACATACGGTCGCGTTTTTCGACATTAGCAGTCTGAGGCTCTGTGTTGAAAAAAAAAAACTTTGCCACTGACACCGATTTTGCAGGATTTTTGGTATATGTCTTGACGGAATCTGTTCATTTAAAATGAGAGAATGGCAGTCACCGTCGACCGACATATCTTTTACCGGAATGTATTTATGGATAAATAAGATCCGGGCTTAAACTCGCGAGAAAAGCGAACCCACAATTCTTCTACTTCTCCAAAGCATTTATACCTCCATCTATTTTTGCCTTTATCTTCTGCAGCTTCTACGGACACTTGTTTGCAGCAATGTTCTTATCACATACCCTATACATCACCACACCAGTCGTCTCCATCATCTTTACTGTCTCTTGCCTTTCACCCTTGGCTGACGTGCCCGGAGTGACTATTGCAAAATATCTAAGCTCTGGAGCTTGTATATCGCTTGCACAATCCAGTTATATTCAGGTACTGCACGCTCAATACAGTCCGAACCATCTTCACATTGTCGATGCCTCGGCTGTGTCTACAGTCCTCGGAGCAAAATACTTCGAAAAAGCAAAACATAATACATATTCTTTCAACTAAGAAAATCTATGTTGCGCTCGACATGTAGCTTTTGATAGGTTACCAAGTTGTCGTACCGCTCGGTGGATTCGGAGCAATAGGTTGGCAATAGGTCTAATGGTCAATTTCCATGAAAGGTCTAGGATTGAGCTATGAACTCAGAAGAAATGCAAGGTGACTGTAGTATCTTCTCGAAACATTATCAATTCGTTTCTCTCCTCAATGAGAAGTAATCCACTCACAATCAGAGAGGCTTTAGTGGTGGACTTTTTGACGTCGAAATACGCTATTTGCCTTCTTTCCATACCATGCCGAAAAGGCTACAGTCACTTGGAATCACTGGGATTGTGTTAATTTTTTTCTTTAAGCGTTTAGACTAAGAAACACCCACGTAGATCAACCATGACATTAAACCTGAATGAAAGAAAATAAGAGGTTGGAGATGAGAAAATGCATTGCTAAATCTGAACGTATGCCAAAAGAGAAGAATACAGTGACTGATTGATCATGGTAGTTTGACAGCTATAACTCAATTCAATTTATTAAATACGCTTACTTAAATGGAACTGCAGAATAATGTTAAGGGGGCTGTACACAACACTGTGCACACACAACCATCTGGATATATCTCCAAAATGTCATAATAGAGGTTTATGACGTGAAGCAATCCCGAGAAGGGCAATTGTACTACGCAGGCATGACCTAGATTTCAAAATCACTAGAACGGTTGTATCCCAGGTCAGATAAATCCTTAACATCACGGACCGGCCAACAGTAAATCTAAATCTGAAAACATGTTCGCGAAAACTGCAATGCATGTAGCCCTGATGAAAAACTGGGACAGGGAATGTAAGGAGTGCCTGGAGTGTGGATAATGGCTTTTTTGAGTGTTGTTTAAGTGCACTGATGCCCCAATTTCTGATCGAGTTTTGAGGATTCTGAAGCCTTCTGAAACCCGCACAACGAATGTCGTCACGCGTCACACCGTTGCGTTAATACATACGACCTTCAAGCTTCAATATTCAATACCAAGGTTAATATAATGAGTAAGTGCATGTCTCTTCGGTGTCAGTTATTCTTCCTGATTATTGATTAGTTGGAACTACTTCCCCTACGACAAAGCTTACTCCGATCCGTGATTCAAGTGTCGAGGCCGACAATTCTGAGAGTACATTTGAGAAGTCCGCAGCAGAGCTCAATGACTTGGAATGGCGAGAGTTTTGTGCGGCCAAATTTGTATGTATATGTTAACTTTGGTCGCTTTAATTACCACTCAGTCGTCGTGCAATATAGGAGGAGATATGCAAGGCAATTGACCAACTGAGCCACGAGCTCCGGTTGGCGGATATCCACAAAGGGAAGCACCCAAGGCCCGCGAATGTTTGTTTGCCTTTCTTCATCTAAACGAATCTTTTTTTTGATTTCATCTATGATGCTGATAGTTCGCTTCATTCAAAGCACTTTTGCAATATATCGGGATTGGCATATGTACCCTCCTCATCGTAAATATGTTCAAACACCCAAATTGTTCTGACGGTAAATTAAATATCTATCTTTGAATGATCACTTAAAGTTTTCCAATCTCCACTAGCACAATCAACTCCCGTAGTTGATGAACCAACGGTCATTATGAGGACGGCAGAGCCTGTAACGTGGTCTCGCAGATTTTTACCACTAAAGATTTCGTGGGGTCAAAGCGACTTAGACTAATGCGTTGTAATAATCAAATGTAACTGCAAAATAAATATGGTTTGTCACTAAACAAGTGTCCTGGAAAATTCTCTGAAATGTTTGCTCAACCTGTTCGCTCAAGTCAAATCAAAAACATAATTTTGGAGACGCCCGGAGAAAACCGCGCTCAATATTTCTTTCATCAAGGAAACAGAAATGAGTCAGAGCAAGTACAAATTTAGAAAGACCCCGCCTTGTAATACTTACAGAGAGCCACGGCTATAAATTAATTTATGGTGGTATACATTTTCGAAGAGCGGCCATAATAGCGTTTTAGCTCGTTCACTGGCACCTTCCAGCACTGTTACCCGATTTAGTGTGGAGCGACTAGCGCCTAAGCTTTTTGCTTGTACATATGACGGATCCAGATCGATATCGGATCATAGTACTTGAGGTTCTTTGTTCTACTTGAGTCAAGTATGAGCGACTTTCCATACTACGAACATAAATGCGCAAACATTGTGGAGCGCATAGATGAATTAGAGAACCATATGGACCATATACGCGTGCAATATCAGGATACCGATGAGAAATGTGATAGCGGGCTAAAGGAGCTCACAAGGAGAATAGGCCAATTGGAGAAGCAGCTGGACCGTCAAGAAGTGCGCTTTCTTCGTTTTCTTGTCTTATGACTGACACAGCCTAGCAGAAATATATAAAATACTTGGAATCTCAATTAGGAAATTTTTTGGAGCCAGGTAAAGATTTCATTCCATTGAGCGAAGTTATATTATACCTGTGTTCGACGAATTCCCGGATGATTCCGCAGACCCGATCACCAAATCTCAGAATTCAAGAATCACTAATGCTGTCGAATCCCATTACGAAACTGATTTTTTTACGGGAAGTAAACGAGATGCGAGCACTTCAAGAGTATCGTCTACTGACCCTCAGCAGGGTGAGGGACAATATATGCATGGCGGTGACAGCTATAGTGAGTTATTTATTGTACATATCAAGACGAGACTACCAGTTCACGTTCATAGCCTCCAACATAAACGACATTGCGAAAACATGTATTCAAATGGAAAAAGGAATCCAAAATCTACGAGACGAATTCAAAAGGCTTGTCGAGAACCTGCCAGCTCAGAATACCAATGAAACCCAGGCGAACGTCGCTGATCTGCTTCAAAAGGCCCTCATCGCCACCGGATTAATTCAGCAGGAAATTGAAGATGTGTCTGACAAGCATAACAGGATGGTAAGGAAGGCAAGTCTAAAGAATGCTGAATTAAGCGTACTTCTATCAGGCTAGTACTGCTGTTTGTGTGACATCTCCAAGCACTGTTTTAAGATCTCTTCAAGAGGAACTGAACGATCAAGTAAGTTATCTTATCTCTATTCAATAATTATATTAACAGGGTTAATACACAGAATTCAGCAGTTTGGGAGTACGAAGATCCCAGCCTCACCCCGAAAGAGACAAGCTTAGAAGTGTGTAATGAAGATTATCGTTCTAATCAACCAGATCCTCAATAAAAATAGGCAAACAGTGTTGTTCCTGAAAAGCTGTTCCCTAACTTTGCTTTATCTCCTCGCCGGATGTTTACGCAACTGAAGAAAGACACCAGGGTGAGATAGCAGACATTCTTCATATTTTCTCCTTAACGCATGTCAACACTGTCATTAGATCCAATTTCATAGGCTCTTTACCGAGTCGATGGATCAAGAAAACGAGAAGGACGCGTTTATCAGATTTTCTTGGTCGAATGCGTTTTTGCTGGTTTTACTCCTGCTCCTTCTATCTTCTGTCTACGATATTATATTTTAATCCTCGTTCTTACGGCGTTTATTTACTGGTAATGGAAGATTTTCCAATTTCCACTTACTTGAGCGCAGCGTATATGTGTGACTAACTATAGGGGTTTTCTTATCTGTCATGAGCGGTACATGTACCTCTGAGTTTCTCCCTTGCTTCTCCACATCTCCCGCCTTTCTTGGATCCAAAGAACTTGAAGAAAGACATTTTCGAGGGCGTAATGAGTATCTTGTCTGACGAAAGCTAGTTTCTGACGGTTGAGCTGGAGATTCCACATCTTCGTACTCGTCGACTTCCATCGATGAAGTCTCCGGTATTGTGTGGCACATGTGATCTTTTCTTATCTGCGCGAGAGTTAAAAACATCAGTCTGTGACTATGATGATCGTCTACCTGATCACTTTCTGACTCCTCGTCGATATCAAGACCAAACGGAATTTCTCTGAGAATTTCTACCTGATCACTTTCTGACTCCTCATCGATGTCAAGACCGAACGGAATCTCCCTGAGAATTTCGACGAAGTTTGAAGGTGAGGAAATCCTAATACGGGATAAAGTTTCGTCCTAAAGCGTATGTCAGATGCCATACATGTTAGTAAGACTACTAGTATTGAATCCCAGTCTATGACCTACTTACCTTTGGATCTGATATTGATTCCTCGCGTCCTATTTTTCCCAGATCTTGGGAACATTTCGAGTCAGAACTGTCAAGTGCAATCGTGCGATCCTCTCCTTTCTGGTGAGCCACCGCTGCTCCTCCCCATACTGAGATTAATCTCACCTCTCCTATGCCATAAAGGACGTTTCATCCTTCTCTCTAACCGTTGGCGTTCTTCTGGACTTGTCAGATCCGTCCTTTGCGCAAGAAGATGAGCTATGTGAGGTTTCATTCGATATTGTTTCTCCCACCTTCTCATTACAGGTCGACACGGATCGTTTTGTAACATTACAGTGTGATCAGAGGTCGGAGGACCACATTATAAGAACATGTACGACATATAATCCAAAAAGATACCGACGGTGCTGATTGTGTATTGATGACAGACAAAGGATTCGTAACCTGCAAGGCTGCAATTCTCATTTCTTTGTCAACAGTTGAAACTTCAAGCCTGGCCTGATGCTTTGTTTGACCGCCCATCTTGGGCAACTTTGACTAAGGAGTCTCAGCCTCTTGCCATCAACACAACATCTGAGTTACTGTGGTCCAGGAGGACACTTTCGCGAACCGGCATGAGTTTTGAATTTGGTTAACAAGGAAGAACGTTTGCTCCCAGGACCTCCATTTCGATATCACGGATCATGTGAATTACCTTGTTCGTTCTCAAAGAAGTACTGAGATCTCCCATCACCTCAATATGTCGGGATGATACAGCCAGGTGTTTACCTGCATGCAGCCGAGAGCAGATTCATTCGGCGTCACACGCCACATTCAAATTTGTTTCTCAATCTCAGGGGCTGGTGCCCAACCAGTGCCGTCGCACGTTCAGCTCTGAATTTCCAAGCGGCTATGCGGCAAAACGATGGTAACTTTTTTAACTAGACCAATGCTCGCGTCCGCCCCTTGTAGGACTCTCAAAAAGCCAAGTAGGTATACGATGCTGAAATATCCTATTCATAGGTCCGAATCCTAAAAACACAGACGCAGTCAGATGTTTGCAATACCTCACACCTCAATGTATGGAGATTCCGGAAACCCCCGTCCGGCGTGTCCCTTTATCGCACACGCGACTCCCTTGTGTTTCTTGCCTTTTCCAGTTCCCGTCGGAGCATGAAAAGACTTGTGCCGAATCTCGACACGTTCAGCGTATTCGTGAGAGTGTGAATGTAATCAGTTTAGGTCTTCACTGCCAACGAATGAACCGAGATTCACTGCCGTCTTCCTTTGTTCAAGGTTCAAAGACCGATCAAATTTGTTGTCAGCAGTCCTCTATAATCAGACATTACATTGTTAAAGCCCTAAGAACACTTGAACCCAGTGTTACCGTAACACTCCTTTGTTGACGGTACGTGAGGCGCGTTTCTGGATCCGATGTCTTGACGTTCGTGTTTTGCAAGTAACAGTCTCAAACTCCTCGGTAAAAAATGCCCATGGGGATCTCCAGCGATCGCATTTCCTTTGTTAAACGGCCTTTTAATCCGCAAACGACAATTGCCTGCACATGTCGAATAATTTACGTTCTTGCACATCCATCTTACCCGACAGAATTATTACTCTTGAAAGCCAGTGGGAAAAAAAACGACTAAAAGATCGTGACAAGTGGTCAAGTCGACGACAACCCTCGGTCTTACAGCCTTCCGTACGTGTTTCGCAACTTATACTACTAGTAGCACGCGTATTTACTACTATATCCCACATCAGTCATACTCCGATTCTGAGTGTCGTAGGCTCGAGCGAAGGAATACCATATTAATGGCATCCCCATCCGGCGGCGCACCACTTAATCAAGAGGTAAGGAACAATCTGCTATTGAGATCCAAACTCAAGCTGTGTATCAGGAACCACCTTCCAACGAGGTGCCTAGGTCTGAATGGAGTCAGTGACCATACAGATATTTGCCTTTAGTTTTCTGACCCCTACGCAGATACTGCAATGGAAGGTACATTCTTTATTTCCCGCCTAGATAGCGTTATGTTTATCGCATGTGAACCCATGGTCTACTTTAGTTGAGGACCTTCCCGAATGTAAGTGTATTGTTTTAGTACTTCTCATTTGCATTTTGACTTTATGTGTAGATGACATATTTATGGCTGCAAATCAGTCAAGCGAGCGTGATTCCGCTGCTCAGGCAGGCGAGTCGACGGTGAGTTTTTTTTTCGACGAGATATTAATTCTGGCTTATCATCCACCAAAGAATCATTCGTCGGATAGAACCGGTGGTCCAACTAACTCCGGAAATACCAACACTGGTGGTTCGAATACAGCTGCGACCGGATCAGCGGTGGGTAACTTCGCTTTATTGATGAGGATATTCACGTATATGTACACAGTCTTCTGGTTCAGCCGAGTCGTTAGCATCCCAGATTGTGACCGGAGTAATTAATGTAAGGAGTCTTTGATCCCTCTGAGCTATGCCTAACGTCCAACCCGTATACAGGCTGTAAGCGTCATATTATCGGTTATAATGTCCATAGGTTTATCACAATCAGTTGGGTCCATTAATTCGCGACGTGGCCAGAGAGAAGCAGTCTCGTAGACCGCGAGCTGATAGGCCGACCGACGACATTGACGAGGGCGACAGAGGGGGAGATGACGATGACGAGAGTGACGTCGACGGAGACAAACTCAATAACGGCCCAACTAGTAGAAGCGCCGCTGCAAACCATCAAAATGTTCGTGTCTTGTCGTTGAGTCTATGTCATTTCTTGATGTCTGTATCAGAAAGCGATTCGTCAGCACATGCGTAAACTGATGAAGAGACGACCTGATGATCCGTTACCTGGACCTCCGTCAGATGAAGAGATTGAAATGTTCGCTGAAGGAACCCACGTGGGTCCTTCAGAAGAGGATTATCTTCTGGATTATTACGGGAGACCCCGTGGCGACTGGAACGCGGCTGCGTTCGGCGTTTTCATCAACTCTTTCCTGCGATCTCCGCTGAGCAGGGCTTTTGAAAATACTCGAGAAAATCTACCTGATTTGACCGAGTTAGAAAGAGAAGATATGCGCATGACGAAACAGGACAATATTCATGAACGATTCATAACTCACCTGAAAAGCCTCAGGCGAAAATATCGGAGCCAATGTCAATACGACGCTGATCCTCATGTCAAATCTGCAGACTTGAGTCGTTCAGCTCGAGACCGCCGTAAATTACAGGTGAGTAAAAAGTACACCGTTGTATTCAGTTTCTCATATCTGTCATCCGTAAGCTCTATTATCGAAGGTTATTCGTCGTGAAGGACCATCAAGCGCTGCACAAACATATTAAACTTATCCGGCAGCTCGGGTCCCAAGGGATGAGTTCCGACGAGTCATCTTTTGAGGATGACCAACCTAAGTACACGGTCCTTAAACGAGTTTGGAGGTCGCGTAAACTCACACTATTTCTCCACGATTTGGACGCGATCCATCTTGCCACAACACGCGTTGATGAATTCGGCCGCCCTCGCCGAGGCAATTGGCCCCATATACGTCAAAGATCAGAAAGGGCGTCGGTTCGAGGACCAGTGCGAAGTCTTTGTCGATCCGCTTACGATCGTAACTGGTTGGGACAATTGTCCATATTCGAGAAGGCTCAATTACGTATGCGGGACGGGGATATCGACTTAAGTCTTCCTGAGGAGTTCAAACGTAAGTGCGGCGGACCTACTTCAAGCTCCACATAATAGCTAGGTGGAAATTTCAAGTCTTCTATAATAAATAATAATGTAATCGGTAACACCATGTCTTGATATACACAATATATTTTCGTGATTCTAGTGTAACAACGTAGGCCATCGGATGACTGACAATCAAATGAAGATGCGGGTGGGGTGAGTCGGAAGCAAGTTCCATGTTATTAGTAACAGCGCAGTGAGCAGCTCATTATCAAAAGCAGTTCGACATGACCAGGCACTGTTTCTGAACCAACGTTGTCACATGTTCCCTGCACCCGAGCAGGGATCTGGATCTGAACCGTCATACGGTACCGAAAATCTGGTGGTGCAGGGATTTGCCGTGCCGTGGCACATGTCACGTATTACATAGCTGAGTTCGTGTTTGAACACGTGCATGATGCATTGATGAACCTCCGCGCTTTACCAAAGCAGATGCTTCCACCTGCAGGCCTGCCAGTGATCCTCCACGCAGCTGATTTCTGTTTGGACGAGCGACATTGACAGGGAGCTGGTACTATGCATCAGCTCATCGAAAAGCAGATGGGTGGCATCATATCTGGAGTCTCCCAACCCCCATTCCCCTTCGAACAGTTTGCCAACAGTAGTGTTGTAGTTCGGAGTCACGGCTGCACTATCGATATTATGTAATGGAACGCGTCAGACCATCAAGACACATTGCACAATATTGAGGCTGACTCACTGACGACATGAGCATTAGACTCCGAGCGCGCGGTTGCCCGATGATGAGGAAAGAGTCTACGTGCATTGTATGTCATCGCGCTCATCCGTCGGTATGAATAACATGACATTATTAGCATCTAGATCATGTATGTCGCCGATAGAAGGTGGAATCTCGAATGGGTCGCGAACAAAAGAAGCTGAACCTAAGTCTTCAAGTCAGAATGTATCAAAGAACTTGAGTCCCCGAGGAAAATGGCCTTAATCTTTGCGGTGCAGACAAAGGAAACGACATACTATATAACTCGTGTCAGCCAGGACAATTGAAACATCCACCACTACACTTAATGCCCCTCTCTGACTTATTATTTTTGTTCAAACCCGTAACCGGCCAGAGTGCAGTTGATGAACGGATTGATGTGGATGTTACAAGTCGTACTGTTCGTGAAAGTCATGGGCATAATGATGTGTCCACTGCGGCCGGTACGTCCTCTTCTGCCGAAGCCACTCGATGGATCCTGTTCGATGAAGATGAGGAGCAATCAGACCGTAAGTGGTTGTAGAGTTCTATGTGCTATTGCATTTCTTGTTTACCCTTCCCACCAGATGTTCTCGAAGAGCACCCAGATATTGAAGACTACACAGATATGGAAGATGTCCAACACGAGCTCTTTACTCCCGAAATCAAAGACGCTGCAGACAGCATCCCTATACAGGCTACGTCTTCGCCTCACGCAATCAATTTAGATCCTTCATTGCCTTGCGCCGTACAGAACGACTCGTTTAATGACACGGGGAAGTTCGCATGTCTCCTCCCTGTTGATTCAATTCCCAAACCCAAAGGAAGCGTAGGGAAGCCCGGACATGGCGGCTATTCACTGTCTGACGTTCTCGAATGGAGTACTGTTGATTATAAGGAAGTACAGGTACCGATAAACCTCCTGTTTTGACTCTCAGATAATTAACTCTGTTGGACTAAAGAGATACTTTAAAAACATGGCAAAAGCCAGACTCAATTTAACTGTCCCTTGGGGAGCACAAGACCCTGTCAATGTAGCTCGAATTTGTGACGAAGTATGTCTTAACAACGTAGTTCTTCCGGCAACGTTTATTCATATACAGAAGGCGGATGACAAGTACCCCATACTCAAATGTTATTCCAGACGCTGGGTCACCAAGGATTTCCTCTCAATTATACATCGGAATTTGTACCGAAAATTTAGGATTATGCACAAAGTGGAAAAACCTCCGGTAAGCAGTTCCCGTGTCTTCTCTAACGACAGCTAGTCATAACTGCGTAATAGCCGCCACACCCAATACGCACCAAGCGACGGGGCAAGGTGAGGGTTACTTTTTGTGCTCACAAATGACCCAGCCAAAGCCTTATAGGTCTCATCGAACTCGGGGCGACAGCGACATTAGATTGGTTAAATCAAGCCATCATCCTTATCAAAGCCACTTGCCAAATAATACATCAGCTGGTGTGTATGTATTTAACTTCAATGAGATATGGAGCAAGCTGAATCTAACATACTGTGCGTTGTTAGAGGAACGGGTTATTCGTTGAGAGCATAGTACACTTGTAGTGCTTTGGGGGGCCGGACTGCTGGGTAAAATGAAACTATTCCTTCTATGTATTACGCATCATAATTACAAATATATCTCTCCATGATATGGTCGATTTGTAACATTTCCAGCCACTCCTCATTCAGAAACACGGGATAATGCAACATCATTCGCACGTTAGACAATTCAGTGTTCACATCGACGACGGCTCGGAGACCCGAAACTATACATCTTGCCAAGGATTTTCTCGTCTTTAATACCCTTGAACGTGTGAGAATCTGCGTACTAGTGATATTATATTTGGGGAGATACGACTAAGTAAGTCGCAGTAAGTCGCAGGGTTCAGGTAAATTGCTTGAGCCCTAAACGGTGGACACAATGTGATGTGAACGTCTGAAAGCCAGTCGGGGACGATTGATGAAGAAGAGGTAATCTGAGGCTGGGCAGCGTCAATGTCGGTGGGTGCTGGATCTGTTCGTGCAGAATCACGGATGAAGAACGAGAACGAGAACAGGTGTTAGAGAGGATGTGTCCATTAAACTATTGAAACGAGGGGGTCTTATAAAGGCGAACGCGAGATTGCATCAACAATGGAGGCTGAGACTATTATTTAGAATGCGATAAGCAATTACAGTATGAAGTTGTCTCACTCGAACTCTTTTTCAAGTGCTGAGAGCTGCATCATTTGAGCTTCATCTGCTTGAAACTGCAAATTCCCCGTCGTCCCAATATTGATCTTCACTGTTGCTTATGCTACTTTTGCTTTGTCTACTGCATTTCTATGGTTCTATTCCCGTGTGATTTTTCACAACCTCGTTCTTGGCATGCAACGGCCGTTGTATTGAATGTTCAATCCGCTTTATGACGTTCTGCGCATCACTCCATTATGAATATCAAGTAAGGTAAAGAGGAGTAAGTCTTACTTCAAGACTGCTTCGCGATGAAAGCGGAACAAGTAAAAGTTGTGACCAAATACCATCAAGAGTGTTGAAAACGGTCACCTCGTCCAGTTCCGATAGACCAAGAATTGAGTACAAGAGACAAATCCACGACGGGGTCGATGGTTTAAAGGTGAAAGCAAATAGCTTGTCTACTTGCGGGACGGGCGATCCACCCAAATACTGAATCCGACAATTGGTCAAAAATGGTATTACTTGATTTATGATCATATAAATCCCAAAAGCGTACGGCCGGTCCATGCTTCCACATAAAGCGAAGGTGTGCGTGAGATTAAACATACCAGCGGTCAATAGGGAAGATATATCCTCCGCTTCAGGCCTAGGAACAGTTGACGAACCAGGATCATCGCGGTGATACGGCGTTTTGCGCTAGTTTGCGGGACGTATATTACCACCCGCATCCTCGCAAGAACATATTTATAATGTTACGAATAAAGGTCTGAAAATGAAGGGCCGAAATGCGTAGGAAAAACGGGAGGATATGAAGGGAATGATATGCCTGGATGAAAATATCAAGATGCGTGTCTGAATTGAAGGGAAGTCCCTTGGATAATGAACGAAAAAAAACGTACAAAATCAGCCAGCTGTTCTTCCCATGTCACTGTGTTGAAATCCGATCCAGTACCCTGACGGTGTGAGCTCGTTTGACGACTTTTGTAAGATACCAACTTCTCCCAGCTTGTCGTGTTGACTCTGCATCAATGCCTGCTGCCAAAAGGCTGTTGATATCAGAGATTTGGAGTCGGACAAATAACAGCAAGAGATTCAATATGGACATCCTAATTCAATCAATTCAGCTGACGCCACGATGAAAATTATAGAAAAATACGCACTGCAAATGATATTCCGCGTCTTACACGAGACCAGCTTTCCTCAGCAGGACTACGTGCTTGCCGTTTAGCAGCCCTTTTGACATCTGAACAAACATGATGATGGGTATGGACCAGTAAACTCGCACCCATTTTCGATTCCTTAATTGCACAATCATTCAGAAACCCTATAACAAGCAGACGGCAGTTAGATTTGAAACTTGGTCGGAACCTTTCGGACATAGTTGATTTCAAATAGACGCTTACCGTGCAAGTCCATGCTTGCGTCATGTCAAGCACTGAGCCAAAGATGATCATACGTCTCCCCTTTACCAACTCGCCTTTTGCGCAATGGTTCTTGTTGCCACTTTGCAAACCAACAAAACAATGCCTTCCTTAGACGAAACAAGGCTCAAAAACACTGCGAATCCAAAGTCGGCTAGTCACCCAGAAACCCCTTCTCCCGTATCTCCTGCACCCCTAACAGGCTCTAGATCACGCATTCCTCTTCTAACATATCCGCTCTATCCCGTCTTGCTTATCCGAAAAATCCAAGAAAGCAGGCGAAACAGCAGAGGCGTACAACTTTGTGTTCTCGACAACTAAGAATGACGGGTAAAGGTATGTTCAGTTTTTTGGTATACTTCCATCAATGAGACTGATTCCTATTTCCAAAAATGCTCCAAGCGGCATCTTCCTCAGCGGCCCAACCACCGGTACCCACACCTTCTTCGCGAACTAGATCTCCTTATTCACCCTGCAGCTCCTGCATTCCCACATCTTCGCCGTCTACTCAGGCACCACCACCGATGGAGGCGATTCTCGCGGCGCACTGCGCCAATCATCCTGCTCTAGCAACACTAGAACATTCGCTTCAAGTTCACTGCATCCTTGTCGTCGTCGCTGTAGCTTCCAATCACACCTCTATGCCTCTCGTCACCTAATACAGCCCCCAATTCTTCTTGCCTAACTCCAATTAAAACCTCTTCGCAGGCCTGCTCCCGCCGACGCAACCCTCTCCGACCGCCTCAAACCTAACACCCACCTCAGAATCACCACATTCATCCTTTCAACCGCCCGCATAATTTGCTCCTAGATTACGCTTGTGCAAAGTCCGTCTGTCCCTTGAGTACCTGAGTACTGGAGTCCTTGACAGGTGACTGTTGAAACGTTGACTGGTGAGCGCTCTCGCCTAACGCTTAAGTGAGGTCTGGAATACCTACGTTCTCTTCCAGATTGCACGCTCCCTACACCCAGATGACAAGTCGTCGCAGATACATTCCAATGTTACTTGTATTTCTACAGTTCATTCAAAGCCATTGTCATTTGAACTCGCGGTCCAAAAGTTTTGGCCCTGAAGCGGGTGGATTCAGCCGGCACCACTACAATGATTATTTAAGACCCGTATAAGCCCTCCCATTGTTTTATCTCTTTTCCGCTTCCATGTCTCAACCTCAAACCAAGACATATTCAAGCTTCCTGGTAGTACCAGGAAAATCTATTCGAAGAGAATTTGAGAGAAGTTGCATTATTAACAAAGTCTATTTTCCCGAAACAGATGACAACGGTAGTGCCGATCGAGTCCAGCTGTTAATGACGGAGGATAACATGCCATCACCCATTCAAATCTGTGAACTCATACAGCATGAGGTAAGGTTCTCGTTTTAATGAATTACTGGTGCTCAAAGACTCTAAAAGGTTGTGTCCGTCGAACTGTCTCATAGTTTACCGGTGAAGCGGTTATTGACGTTCAAGATCGACGGGCTTTGGTATGTAACAACTAAATAGCCCTATACGAACAATTTGACCTAAATGGTATCAAAGGTCCTTGATGGTGTGCACAGAAGAGCAATGTACCTTTGTCGTCCTTTTTGAGTTGTTCCGTATTTATTTTTCCTCGCCGTAGTGCCTACAGTTCAGATTAAGGAGATTCAATCTCCGTCGAGACTCAATCTCAAGGACACGGGATCGCATGGATGTAAGCTTTATTTTCGCCCTGTTCTTCAAGGCTTAAATATCATTAGCTGGGCCCGACGCTTCCGTTACCAGGGATAATTCGTCTTCAAAATCTCCCACGTCCCCTTCAGCGCGAACGGATGAATGTGAGAGCAAATCTCTCTCGCCGCGTTTTTCTAATATCATCATCCTTCTCAGTTGACTCAGTCGATGTTGACCCGGAGGAAAAATATCATTCAGAGGACTCAGACAAGTACGAATGTGAGTGCTTTCGTCTTGTCTTATATTGATCATGATGTCGACATCACTTATAGCCGAGTCGGATACTCCAAGTACAGAGACAAGATCTTTGAGGTCAAATTCCCGCAAGAGAGGTTCTCCCGCGACGCATTTACAAAGCTCAAGTTCAAGGCATGTCTCGAGCACAAAGGGAAAATCTTTGAGGTCGATTTCTCGCAAGCGAGATTCCACCGCAAAGCAATTACGAAGTATGAAGCATCCTGTGATAAAAATCGAACAAAGGTATGATCTTTCACTCTCAACATTACATGTACATCCGCCAAATTGTTTTTTTACAGTGACGATGATCGTTCCAGTCACCAAAAACGGTATGCCTCCTTGACGTTTTTGTATTCTCTTTCAACGATGATCTAGGAAACGTGTTTCACATACGGGGGATATGAAACCATCTATGTCGTACGTTAATTATTTTACTGGTTTATTTGAAGGTCATGAGATATCTGTCAGGAGCAAAAAAAATGAAGACGCGTACGGGGGATGAAGTCGTCTCGACATTCAAAGGAAAAGGGAAGATGCCAATGAAACCGACCCCTTCAGTCGATTTAAATGAAGTCCCGGTCTGGAATTTACTACCGCAAGCCGATCTAATTCAAACTGCTGATAGTGCCGAAGTGCTGTACATTGACATGATCATTGGTCAAGGTCCAGAGGTCCATCCGCGCTCTTACCTGGAAGTTCAGATCCTCGGTACCACATTAGATAACCTTATTATCCTAAATTCCCGAGAAAAGTTGGTATGTGGCAAATTCGGCGCACTCGTAAAACTGATTAACCGGCCCCTAGAAGAAGATTAAAATGGACGTGCCAGCCTGTGTTCCTATTCCAGGTTAGTAGATCGCGATCGTTTGTTTTTTTAGGCAGATTATATTTCATTAGGCTTGAGAAAGGCTCTTTTGGGAATGCGCGGAGGAGGAAGAAGACTAATATTCATCCCTCAGCGATGGGCCAACGAACCAGAGCAATCAGTTATAACCTCAGATATTTTCCTCGGTGAGATTTTTTGATGTCGGATATCACCAACCTTTCTTTCTGACATAATGCCCAGACTGTTTTGCCAAAGAGGTACATCACTCGGATGAATGAGATTGGAATATGCGATAATTAAGAGAGACCATACCTTTATGATTTACATGCTTAAATAAATTCATGTTGTGATATGAAGAGATCTAGACTTAGGTCTACGCGGCATTCACCCGATTAGTCAGCGAAGTTTAAATCTTGAAGAGCCTTTACGTCAAAAAAACATCTCTTGCCATGCTTTCGACGTCTTCGGTGTACGCATTGACAACGTATATTATACATTAGCAATGTGGCATGGGACACGAATTCTGCCCCGGGCTCATCAGACCTTTAGGACCAAAGACACCCCAGCTGGCTCTTTGACGACCCTTTGTCTTTATCGTTCCAATCTAACAGCTCGAGTTGTACTTTATATCCACATATCCCGCAATGAAGCTTTGCCTATGTTCTGAATGTCAGTTATTAGTCGATACTGATCCAGAGACAGGAGAAAGGGTGCAAGGATTCTTCATCCCCCCAACGACATGGAGTCGACATCGTCAAAGAGACTCTCAAGAGAATCGCCAACCAAAGAAACCCAGCGGTTCAAGTGATCTGATGAGTGGTGATGCGCATATTCACTTGCACCAGCATCAGGCTCAGAGTGGTATTCACTCCAGAAGCCTTGACACTCCCGTTTTATCGAATGACCCGGCAACATGTCAGGTCTCTGCTGAAAAACCTCACACCACGTCAATTCAGTCTCTTCAGGAAAAAGATCCGATTTCGGAGGATCTTTTACATTATAAAACGAATCTCTCAATCGCATTGTCGTCGTTCGAACCTCCTCGCTTTCTCGAATTGTTTCGCCACCCACAGTTGACCAGCCTTTCATATCTTCCTTAACAACCACATTTCCCATTAATCTGGGTCCGTGTACCCTGAAGAGGGGTCAACTGGAGAACGAATCGCTACTCCATTTTGAAGAATGGCTGTGCGAGATGTACCAAGCTGTCGACGCGTTGGAAGAATTGGGTTCATCTCGACCCTCTCTCCTTCCTCTTATTTTGGACGGTCTCAAAAAAATCGATAGCTATAAGGAGATTGCATGGAATTATCAACGGAAAAACCCTTCCACAAATCGGGCTACATTTGACGATAAGGGCCGTGGATTGACTATCTCAACTGGTGCGCGTTTAGTATGTTTCGTATAAAACAAACATTGCTAATTACCAAATATATAGCACGGTTCATGGACATAAAATTCCCTTCCACTCTCCCTCAAATAATTGCTTTCCAGTCTTTAATTCTCCCGGCGCTGCTACATACTTCTTGTCATGTCTCAAGGGATCGCTGCAATTTCTTCGTCAGGCTGCTGAGTAGCGTCATCAGGACAACGCTTTCGCTGGCTGGGTACTCCCCTGCTAGAAGTGAAAGATTGTTAGCATCAATTCCATCGGACATCCGAACCGTTCAGTCAATTCTATGATTAAAGCCAGATCTTATAAAATATATCTGCTGCCCAAATTGCCGCGCCCTTTATTCTCACGACGAACACGGCCCACAAGCGTCCGGCCCTCAGTATTGTACCTTCAAGTCTGTTTCACAAGGCGTAGAATGTCACACGCCTTTGTACAAAAATCTATCAAAATCCTCGGGTGTACCGAGCAGTCCCCGGCTGGTATATCTTTACCAAGATTTTAGTCAGTGGTTGGGGAAGCTGTTATGCCGACCGGGAATAGAAGGTACACTCAGGAGTCCGTTAATCAAACTCGGCGAAGGAGATCCACTATTTATACGCTCAGTCTGGGACGGGACAGTCGTTCGTAACTTGATTGGTCCAGACGGTAAACGATTTTTTCGCGATCTCCCGGGGAAGCTACGACTTTTATTTGGTTTGGGGTACGATAATTTTAACCCGTTCCACAATAAACAAGCTGGGAAGAAAGTATCCGTTGGGGCAATTTTTTTATTCTTATACAATTTCCCGGAGAGCATTCGTCTCAAAGTGGAAAATATCTGCATCGTCGGCGTCGTACATGGACCCACACAGCCGGAATTAACCGAATTGAACCACTACATGGATTTATTGATCACACAATTTGAGATTTTTTTTGAAAAAGGTTTCTTTTACCCTGTAACTCCAGATTCCTCCGATGGTATCTTGGCTCAAGGCTGCTTGTTTCCTTTAATAATGGATTTGCACGCTTTGAGACAAGTCACCGGAACTGGTTCACATCGATCGAAACACTTTTGCCTGTACTGCCTCCTTCCGCTTCAATGCATTCATAATACCAATCCAACCGAGTGGCCCAAATGGTATACTCCTGCCGAACATCGACGTCTAGCAGACACGTGGCTTCATGCGCCAACTGAAGATTCTCGTCGAAGAATATTTCAGGAACATTATGTTCGTTATTCCCCACTTTTACGTTTATCATATTTCCAGGCAGATTTGATGTCATCCGTCGAGCCTATGCATGCCTTTCAGAATATTTCTCGAAACCTTGTCCGTAATACTTGGGGTATCGATCATCGGCACGCGTCGGGAGATGGACAATTTGTAGGAACACGTCCCAAGGGAAGCAGTTCGATTACTCCAAAAGAAATTCTCAATGCATACAACGCTTTAAGCTCCAAAGACTATATAAAACTAAACAATGCGCGCACACCGGTGTTGTATCACATGTGCGAGATCCATAATTTGTACCGTGCGTCTACGGCTGCGGTACTTCGGAAATCACTGATCGAGTTCTATGTACGGCACTCAATTGTTATATCACTCATTTTTGCGTTTTTCATTTGGCATACAGGCAAATGCACCCGAAATGCTCAAAATGGATCTTCTGCGGGCGGAGACAACGGCGGGCTTAGACAATGAGTCAACCACTTATAAGCTGAGACAACGTCTGGCAAATGCTACGCCCGAGAAGCGCGAAGAACTTATTGCTTGGCTTAGCACGAAGAGTCTTCCAGACTTAAAGGCACTGTGTTTGGAAATGAATATTATTCCAGAGAAACGGCCGAGGAGAGTGTTAGCAGAGCTTTTAGTAGATCTAGTGAGTCCTACCATTTATTTTTCATCGGTCACCTGTGAAACGATCTCTCAGCAATTACAAAATCCTTCTCCTCTCCCTTCCACACACCTCACTCGAGGTATGGCTGTGATTGGCAAAGATCTCGTCGAGGAATTAAATCAAGACATATCACGCATGGTACTGCCTTCTTGGATAGCGAATGGTCCGACCGAATTCGACAAATCTGAACATGGAAAACAATCAGCAGCTGAATGGCGTACAACAGTTCTGGTTCGTTTGGTCATTACGTTACCACGAATCTGGGGACCACGCGGTGGCCGTCTTCTTCAAATGCTTGACAATTTCATGCATCTCACAAATGCTATGGTGGTAGCCAGTACACGGGCTGTTCTTCCCAGCACGCCGAAGCAAATGGGGACTGCTGACCTTTATCGCAAAGAATACTTAGCTTATCTCCGCGGCCGCGTCGAGCTATACCGGACAGGCACCATTACCCCCACCGAACACCTCAGATACCATATAGCCGATAAACTAGATTCCATTGGCCCCCTTCATATACAAAGCGCAAATGTCTTCGAAAGGTTTAATGGCATGTTACAAGACATTCCCTCCAATATGCGCATGGGTGAGCTCGCTTAGGCTAGGACATGTTTATATATTGATACGCAGAGAATAGGTGACCTAGAAACTACTCTAATGACAAACTTTTGCACGTCGGCCAATTTGAGAGCACTCCTCAATCACCCTGACATCCCTGCCTCCCTTCACCCTCTTTGAGATTCTTTCAACGAAACGTTCGGAATTGAAGGCGGCGCCATGATTCAAGATGTTTTGCCCTATGAAGAAAGCCGTTTTTTTTACCCTCATAAAGAAGATCTCCGTTCCACTCAGACTTCAACTCTGGATCCTGCTGTCGAGAAACTTGTCATAACATATTTAAACGCTAAATATCGAACCGAAGTATACTCTGTTGGGGTTGGGACATCCGATATATGGGCTATAGACAAAGCCCAATCTCGAGGAATATGGTACCATGGATCCAAAACGGGGGGGGGCAAAAAAAGGAAAAGGAAAGCCCAAAAGCAAGATTCCTCATCGCGATGGTCATATTCTAGTTAAAACACAAGGGCGATTACGTCCGGAGCCTTACGTTTTGGAACAATTGTTCGCGATGGAATACGAGTCCCCTTCTTCAGACAGAAAACTAGGAACCTTTCTCATTGCAAGGTGTTATTTGCCGCTGAGCCATGAAGATTCCATCCATGATTACTGGAGGAGATATTCAATTTCGGGAGGACGATTGTACTACGACAAATTGGACAAGCAACGGCGAGTTTTCATGCTAGACGACCTTGTGGGTCACTTCGCAGCAACGTCATTCGAAGCAGGGGATCTCCCAGGTATCAATCAATGCTGCGTACACGTTCTTCCTTTATTCTGGGTGAGGTTTTACCTTATCTCCTATAGTTACTTCTCATTTCGCCGTGTCTAGCATAAGATGTTTGACTGGCTTGACTATTTAAACAACCCAGATGAAGACAATAATTAATAGAGCCTGTTAATGACAGCAGTATATTTCGGAAGGCGATGGATACGTCGATAAAGAGGCATACAGAGTACTACTAGTCCAGCGTAAATAGTCACGAGGTTGTGTATGGTAACCGAATGGGTAAACGGCTAGATAAAATATAGAGTAAAAGTACTTGATGCCTGTAAATATGACAATGGTTCAGGCAATGGAAGCGTCCAGTGGAAACAATAGTATCACGATCCCAGTGAGGAAAATGCCGCTATGCCGGCTTTGTCCAGGTGTTTTCATTTTTCACCGCTATCACTGTGATTACTGCTGGCCAGGTAATATTCAGCGTGGACTTTGTTGGATCAGTACCAACTTAATGAAAACGCAGCTGCAAGCTGGACATCTACGTACTTGAATGACCAGCATACACTGTTTTGTTCACTTTATATCTCATATATAAACTACACCTTACATCGATCCCTTTATTTTGAACCACGAGAAGGAAGTTACTCACAATCAACGTAATCCGTTCTTAGTCCCACTATTGAACGACAATTAAACCGTTATGGAGTCACTGAAATTCGCCATCTTATGAAGCGCTCAGCCGATGGCCAAATTTGAATTTGAAAAATTCCGACGCAACTGGGCAGTAGCCGGATCCCAGCATCAATGGCTATTTGCTATCGGCTCGCACAATCTTCTCCTCCAACCTTCTGTATTCTTTTCGTTTAGCAAAGCCTCAATGCGCACGAGTCACCGGTCAGCACGTCACATATCATATATCATACATCTGTGTTGTATCACACCTGAAGGCCTGAAGGCCTGAGGCTTGGCTATGGCCGTGTGGCATGTGCGTGCGGTCTGCGTCATGCCCCTGGTTGAGCCACTTAGGATCTCCTTTGTCTCCACCAGCTCAACCTGTCGTTAATCTGAACATGGTCGTTGGCAGTCTCAATTACCAGCTCAGTGCGATCTGCACTCCTCGAGGCCTTGACGGTCACACCATGCCTATAAACACCATATGTGTTAGTCCCACAGGGAGAATATTAGTATCAGGAGGTATGTCGTTCATAGCTTGTCACCAACATGCGGTATATCCGATGTGCAGGAAATGATGGACAAGCGATCTTCTGGTTCCTGGAGAGTGGTCAAGAATGTTTCAGACTGCTCACTCCCGATGGCACCGGTATCAGTCACATAGTTTGGTTTTGTCGCAACATCATGGAAGATATCTCGTATCTAGTAATGGGTTGCGTTAAAGGCAGCATATTTTACGCCACTTTCTCAAATAGTTCTGTGAGTAGCCTGGTGTATTCAAACTTATGACTTGTAGCACCATTTCATTGACATCTTTATCCGTTCAACAGAACGCAATTGCGATGCCTTTGAAAAGGCTGGCCTTGGCAACTTCTCCTGTCGCGTATATCTCTTATAATAGGAAACCTCATTGTCTTGCTGCTGCTGCTGGTGAAGATGTACGAGTCTGGAATTTTCAAGACGACTGTAGGTCCTTAAATAGTTGGGACGTTTACTCCAATAAGACTAAGATATCTATTATTAGGTAAATTCTCTACCAAATGGCTGTTTAGACACTCTAAAAAGGCTACGGCAATGGCGACTCACATGTCTCCTGACGGGCTTTACTTCTTCATTCCCTTTTCAGACACATGCGAAATGTTAGGTTGCCCAAGTATTTCGAAACGCTCATGGTTTAAACGTCCTCGTAGATTTAAACTCAATGCAACGGACGGTAATTTAGTCAAAGAATATAAGTTACGGAATAAAAGGTATATATAATCTGGACTATGAAAAATCATTATATATTGAATGCTCTCTTTTAGTACGAATAGCGCTTTATCTCCTGACGGGAAACATTTTATGATTAGTGTATGGTTCTCGGGAGTAGAGATCTACGAGACAAAGAACTTTTCCTTGATAATGAAGCTATCAATGCCAAATCAAACTGAAACGCGGAAGCAACTGGGGCATTGCTCCCTTGGTACACGTGTTTACAGTGGCAGTGACCTAGGCTCCGTATGGGTATGGAATTCTAAAGGTATATTAGTCCAGAAGTTGATTCATTCGCGTGGTGCGTTCCTGGATTTCTGTCCTATCTTGCTATTGCATATCCTTGCATATTCCAGAGAGCAAACATGTTCATGTGGTGACCGTAGGCTGTTCCGTATCTTATAACAAGGCAGATTCACAATGCCTTATAGGCTTGGGATGATTCGTCACATAGTTATATGGCGACAACCAGCTTTGATAATAACAAAAACCAAGCTCTTATAAAAATATGGATCAAAGATGTGGTCTGTGTCGTCCCGGAGTTGCTGTTCTTCTGTAAACTGACATGATTGTAGGAGGTTTCCAAATCTGCACTTTTGCTCGTGAAATGTCTGGTTTATCCACTAATTATTTTAGGCGTCTTATTTGTCGCAGTCCGACCGACTCTCTTATTAAAATACCAGGCCCCCAACATTGTCTTGGTCTTGCGCAGTCACGGGAATTCAGTTTTTATTCTACAAATTGCCGTATAGCCAAGTCACCGAATATGATTAGAAGTTAACCCCTATGGGTCGAGGAAGTACTTCTTACAAATGTAAGGCAGTGAAGCCATAAGTGCGATAACACAATTAAAACCAGAGTCTCGCGTTGAATAACAAGCGACGTCGATGAGAAACGAAAGGACTTTTGGATTGAATGACCAAAGCAATAAGATATAAAATAAGTGTCGGAACTGCGGCATCTATGTACATCGGCTTAATGTGAATTCCGCTTTTGTAAGATGGCGACGACGGGTCTTCAGAAGCTTCAGATCTCCGCACTCGTTCCTCTGCAGTCGTTTTCAACGACTTCCTTATCTTCTAATTGATTTTTTCGAATGATTTCTTTTGGATCTCAAATCCTATTCATCTCGGGCATTGTAATTTTCAGCAAATTATCTCATAATTCGTATGTCAGAAGTGTTATAGAATATCTACGCTAATATTATCTCAAACTTTCTGAACATTGTTGAGCATTATGAAAAGATCAAAAGACGTAAAAATATCTAAACCCACTTTAGGAGCTCCCCTCCCGTATTTCCTCACGGATTCTGGCGCTACCCATCCCGGTTCAAGTGTAGACTCGTGCCAGCATTTCTAACCTTTTGCTAAGCATGGCGCATAATCCACCCTTCCAAACTGTCTTGTTATACCATCCTATTTCTTTCCATACGAATGCAACCCTTCAGCTCATATGTGAACAGTTAAGATTTCGTTTACGCACGACTTTCATTCAAACATATCTGACGCCCATTTACGACTCTATTTTGGCCACCCATAGGAGCAAATTTTTTCCCAACGACCAATATCGTCCCTTATCGTATTCCCCACGGAGATCTTGACATATTCCTCGCAGGTCTTAAATTTATCTATAATGAATTGTAAGTTGAATCTTTATCTTTCGCCTATACCCGCCTCAATTTATTATGTAACAGCAAAATTCCATCAATTTCTTCTCTGCCAACAATCAACGACTATTGTCCTGTGATTCGGATGTTGATTAAATATGGTGGCGCTCAGTTACTCGCCATTATCCATGACGACATTCGTATTATCTTTCCTTTAGCGAAGCTTATTCGCAGTCTGAAGGAGGTCATCTCCCCGGATGATATATTGACACTCCTCGAGTTTTCTCTCGGAGAGTCGGTTATACAGACATGACCACAGCTTGCCATTTTGACATCTCTTTTTGTCATGTCGGGCTGAGAGATCAGCTCGATGTTTCTGAAAGGCGTGTTGTTAATTATGGTCATCGAAATATCCTTCGGACCCTTTCACGATTTTGCTTATACACCGTTCCTGTGCCGAAATGCATTCCGCATAAGAAGAGAGAAATCAAAAGAAAACCTCAATGCCAAAGTCCGGCAAAGCGTAGCAGGCGAGATTTGGTTTCAAATCTCACAAATCAATGTATGCGCGAAGCTGAGCGGCAGATCAGCATTCTTTTGACGTGTTTGAAAACCGCTGAGAGCTCAAAAATGCCCAAGCCTTTTGATCCTTTGGAACACCTTTTAGAGGAAACTCGTTGTATCAACCGCAAAACATGTAACAAGTGCTTTGAACAATACATCCATATCTTACTTGCCGAAGCCCGAGAATTCCTAGCGTCGCTACCTTCTTATTTCAAGCTTTAGGCCTCATACCATGTATAAGTATCTAGAATATCCACACCATGTTCTTACCGAATAATGGTATATATATGTACGGCTATATTCAGGTTTATTAATCTAAAGGAGCGTGTATGAAAGTAATGGTGAACTCACCATGAAAATTCAACCAAGCATCCGGAGCGTATGATAAACGTAAATCGTAAAGGCCGTTTCGCATGTATATCATTTAAACATATTATGGCGCACGGCAAACACCGAAACATTGTGATTGGAGGATTACTGACAACACCACTCAACCAATTTTAGACTCTACTTGTTGTCTTCCAGATCGCAATTACCTCGACGTCGTCTCATTTCTTCTATCTAAACTCGAGGACCGTAATCCGTGAAGACAGCAAGGGTGTGTTAGGGGATGGGTCAGCTGGAAAGAGGCCTAACGATGATCAACAATGTAAGTTTCTTCTTGCGCGATTGTCGGTAGGTTCTTCTCTGGGATCGCTACGATTGGAGACTAACGGTGGCTGCCGAACTCAGTATACAATCGTGCAACCACGATTTGAAAATGGGGATGCATTTCTGACTTGGAATGATAACACTAGCTGAACTGAATGTTGACACGCGGCCTACGTTTCCAAGGGTATGATATCTCTCAGTTTGTTCCACCTCCCGTGTCTAATACGAGTTTTTATAGCCAGTGCAGATGGTTTCAACAATGCCACGATGACCATTAATAATGCGATCACAACAACCTGTCTAAGGTACATTGCGAACGACGCAAATAATTCTTCAGCCAACGATGTTATACATGACGAGACTAAAGCAATTCGCGGATCTTCTTCATCAAGCACAAACGTCGAGGGATCGAGAGCTCGGGGCAAATGGGGGAAAACTGATGGGCAACATTGCTGTGAGGAAGACTACTGGGATGCAGTTCTTTCCTCGGCCTGATGACCTTTTGTGTTTAACCACAGCTACTGTACTAGGCATGAGCAATTCGTTCATAGGCGACGTTGCTAATACGACTGTTGGACTGAAGAAACAGCGCAATTATCAAATTGGGGTGAAAACGTTGGTACATCATTCCCTAACTGTTCTTGCTTGAAAATAACCGCGATGCTAGGCTCCACTGATCCAGCTCTTGACAACAGCACAGGTACGACCGATTTACCGAAGACGCAACAGGTTTTCAAGCCGTGTTTAAAACATTGGGAGTGCGTACGTACAAGAAAATACCAATACGTAATGCAGGCTTCTCCTAGCGCAGATACTGGTACGCTTCGTTCATGGCTGACTATCTTCCCATTTATAATAGAGCTTGCGACTGTTTTAGGCGAAGGCGATTTATTCATCAATAACGGGGTGGACTCTGGGGATGGAAAGGGCTTGATGCTGCACTTTGGATTAGATGTCTGACGTGGGCTAGTGTAAACGAGTTCGACCTCACCCGTAAAGTAGTTGATTCGGATTGTGAGTCTTAAACTAAGGTGTCATGTATCTAGGGCACTTTTACCCAGCTCAGCAAAAACAAGTCAAAAGGCACAGCCACTAAATCCAAAAACAGCATATAAACAACAAAAGCCCACATTATGTCAGTTTTTTACTATTCTTTTTTGAGCTCTTACTTGTATTTGTGTATCTCTATTTGTTTATTTTCTAGGAACAGTCATATGACTCAGTTCCAGGTACTTTTATTTTTCTGTCTCACTAATAATGTTTCACTATAATTTTTATTACTCCACCTTTACTAATTAATTTCCTTTCTAAGTAATTCCTTATCTTTTAATTACTAATATTTTGCTTTATTTGTAGCAGCCCCAAAGTGTATAAATAGGGGCTGATTTCTCTTGTAAATAGGAATCTGCCTTATCATCTATACTAGTGCACCATAGTGCTTACCAATTAAATTGGTCTTTCTCTTTTCTATTTCTTTCTCTTTTCTATCTCTACCTCAAGACTATCAGTAGCAGCCAGCTCAAGTCTTACAACAGCAGCAGCAAGCTCTGTCTCACCCTCAATAACAAGACCTTTGTTGCTAGACTAGGTTCCCCCTAAACAGCTCTCTTATTTGCAACAGTACAAGGTGCCTATACCTTGAACCAGAGCAAATACATTACATAAGGTAACCCAAGTAGCTTCTGATTGGCTAGAACACCTCACGCATGCTCACACAACATAGGCCACCTAGGTCCTGCAGGTAAAAAAAGGGTACCCATATTGGATGTTATTTAGCCTTTGAATCTGGAGATTTTATAGAGAGCAGGAGATTTTATAGAAAGAGATCCTGGAGATTTGAGATTATACAGATTTATAAAAAGAGATTTAGAGATTTTGTCCAGAGATCCGAGAGATCTTATATAGAGGGTTGGGGATTTTATAGAAAGAGTTTTTTTTTTTGAGATCTCATAGAACAAGATCCCTGGAGATTTCTCTGAAAGAGATCATAGAGATTTTATAGAACAAGATTTTGAAGATTTTATAAAAAGAGATTCTTGAGGTTTTTTTAGAGATTTTATAGAGAGAGCTGGGAGATTTTATATAGCGAGGGTCTGTCAAGCAGAAAACAGCAAGTTCAATTCCCACTTTTACATGTGTCTTAAGTCGCTCAAGTTAATCGTCGCTTGATCGTTCAAAATCCCTTTTATCCTGATTCTTTTCAAAATTACCTTGCATCTTTAAACTACGCTACTTTAAACTACGCTACTTTCTACGGACGCTCCTTCAAGTCGAATCATTTAGAATTGTTGTACCAGATCGTCCATCCCGTCGGCGAAGCTGCCCTCTAGTGGAGAATGTCCTGCAAGCCTTGTCGAAGTCGCAACTGCTTTTTCTGTGACTCAATACATAAAGAAGTCCCTACAGGATGTAAAGCAGTTATCGCCCGAGCCAAAAAATAGTGCAGCAAAGAATACCTACCTGAGTTTCGCAGTTTGCCAGCTGGCCCACCTTCTTATCTATCTTCGCTCTTTTCAATTATTTTCAACCTTTGCTCGAATCAAAGGTCTCAGGAACCGCCTATGAAACTCCAGAACAAGATTTACGACCGCTGGTTTTGAAGAAAATCACTGGGCCTACGAACGATGAGTTAGTTGATTCAGACACTTCGAATGGACCCACTTTTTCACAAACATTGCATTGTATCGTTTTACGAGAATGCTTACGCCAGTTTCAACCGCTAGAGTCCGCGTGCCCGTCTCAAATTGCGAATCAGTACATTGCCATCGTCGGAATTTCAAGAGTTCTCGTAGCTGTCAGAGTACGCTACCGCGTCCCCTCATTTTCCTTATTTATTATCATCGGCATATGTTTACTTCCATTTCATTTACATTTCCCGTCTATTACTTCCACTTTCCGTTTCCTTGTTCTGCCTCTATTTCACTTTCTTTACTCGCGCGCGTCGCGCGCTCGTACTCGGCGTGATGCCCGTGACATCACGTCGCTTAGGTTCGGTTCGGGCGCCTAGCACTTAGCTGTGTCAGGGCCGCACACCGCGTTATCGTTTTTTCATGTATATAGTCGCTGTCCCTAGAGTGAGGGTCCCTAAGCTTGTTCTCTTAGGATCCCCTCCCTCTAGGTGAGTAGTATAGTTATCGTCCAATATAGTACTTAGGATCCCCTCCCTCTAGTGTGAGCTGAGTAGCCCTAACAGTAGCCACATTACCTGTGAAGGGATTGCCTGTTATCGAGTTTGAGCCGGAAAAGGATCATCAAGAACGGGTCTTGTTTGACTGGAGAAGGATCAATTTGTTTTGGAAGATTTTGGGCTACCGTACTTACGAGTTGCTTGGTCTCATCAGAAATCCAGAGTCCATTCATTAGCCAGTCCTCGAATTTGCATGTTTCTTTCGCTACCTTATTGGCTGTCATTGTCAAGTCATAGAACCAAAAGTCTCAGAAAGACTGCACCATTGCCAACCAGCGCCTATAGACAAAAAGATTCAGCTCAGCTTGGAACATTTTGCATGATTGTTCATGTTTGCACGTACCACAAGGCGCTGTTTGACGAAGGATCCTATGGGCATCACGAAGATTTTCCCATTGCCACCCAGAATTCCCATTCCACGCTCTCGCTTCAAGTTACAAGCCCGTTTGTGCTGTCTCAAGAGAACCCATCACCCAGAGTTGACTGCCTGGAGAAGATCACTCGGTTGCAGCACAACCTAGAGAGGAAAGAATTAGCTTGATCGGAATTATTTCATATTGTCGTACTGTACTGTCCGTGCACACACTGTTTCATTTCAGCCTCCAGAATCCTATCCCCAGCCTCCATTCACTGCCATGGCGTCTTTCAAGTTTCAAGTATCAAACACAACTTGTGGGACTTTTAGGCCGCGCACAATTGCGGTATTAACGATGAATGGGAAGAGCTGACCCTGCGTGGTTATCCTTGTATTGAGTGAAACGACGAGACAAATTACACGTTGCGCAATTGGCTCAAAAGGTACCCCACACCATACCTTTGGAATCTTTACTCAGCTTATGATCATAGGCTTTGTTCTTCCCAGTATTCAGACTGTGCGCTTGAAGAATGCCTCGAGATGAAAGAATGGTACAGTGCGTTTTTTCTTGTTTCCATATTCCTTTTGCAGAATCCCTAACCAATGTCAAGGAGGCTACACGGTGTGCCTGATGCTCTGGTAAGTAATTTTTGGTTATCAATTGCAAGTAACTAACAATTAATGGTCGAATAGCATCTCAGTTCACCCATACTCGATGTTACTCTGGTTTGGCAACACTAGTGCCATCATGGATGATGCCGCCAGCGTGTACTGGCGCATTGTTCAGGTAAGTCGTTTTTCATTTCTAATGGTATGTAAGGGACTCACACTGACTGGCACAATAGCATTTCAATTAATGCGTGCTGGATATTCGTTTGTTTTGGGTGCACTGGTGCTGCCATGCCAGTGTATACAGGTATACCCTGTGGTGCATTGTTTTGGTAATTAAATCTTGCCTGATAATGACGAGTTTAGAACTCACATTGACAGGCACAAAATTTATTTTGTCTGTCTGCGCATGATAGGAAACCTCATTCGTATCGCAAACCCTCTATAAGAGCAGCAGCAGCACCACACTCCCGCATTGCATTCTTTGGTGAGTGAAAGATGTATGATTCGTGCTTCCTATTAACGTATATTCTAAGGCATAAGACGAAATTGTTTCTATGAATACACACTCCCTTTCCTAATACCCCCTCCTCTCCTCTTCCTCTCCTCTTCCTCTTCCCCTTTGAATCTTTCTTCACATCGTTCTTCAAGATATTGTGTCATATACTTCTGTTGAACAATATGATTTAACGGACTTGGCTCTTCTCCTAGGATATGTATATTAGAATTTTTTTTGGTGGTTTGCTTAATACATTCTGTATAAGGTGACTTAATGTAGAGCACCTATGGGGCCCTCAGGGTTCAGTTGCGGTCTTGTATTCGACTTTTATTGGTGATATTTTTTGTGCTTTCTTTCAAAACTTCAGCATCCCTCAGTGAGTGTTTTGTTTAAGATGTCTTTTGAAAATTTTGTGAGAAACGTTTGAACAAAGTCGAGGAACAGTTTGAACAAAGTTGAGGAATAGTTTGAACAAAGTTAGGAAAAATACTAAACAAAGTCAAGGAACAGTTTGAACAAAGTTAGGAAAAATACTAAACAAAGTCAAGGAACAGTTTGAACAAAGTTAGAGAAAATACTGAACAATGTTGGGAAAAATACTTGAAAATTACTGAACAAAGTCGGTGAAAAATACTGAACAAAGTTTAGGAAAAGGTTGAACAAACTTTGGGTTTTTTGCCCATATGTTATATGTTTTCTGTGCCATGTAAATCTTGATGAAAATCATTGTCCAGTCATGGTAAACCAGCTGTGGAAAACTTTGGGAAAAGCCCTCGATGATCGTGAGGAAAACAGATGTATATTTTTAGTTTTCCCATTCTGGCAAAGCCTTTGTTGATCTGAGGATTCCAAAATATTTTCCCACAAAGAAAAACCTAATTATAACAGTGAGCTTACAAAGTATTTCCTCTATGTTTACGCCAAGTTTTCGGCATAAACACAGCCTAAATAAACAGCCACTTTGTCCTTTGTTTTCTCTAAGTTATTTTAGGGTTCACCCGGAGATTTACAGGTGGGGAAAATCGTGGGAAAGTGCTGAGGGAAAAATGAATTTTCTCGAGGAGAAAACAAAGGAAGAAAATATATTTTTAGCAATGTTTGTTCTCTGTTATTACAATGTCAGTGTAACTGATTACCCAAACTTTTCCCCACCTCGTAAACATTAACTAAACTAATACTACGATCACAGTTTTCCCACGTCGTGAACATTGAAACAAGAAGTTCTTGGTTCATGATTTTCCCAAGCTTTTCCCTAGCCGAAAACTCTGAAATGCCTGCAGTGTCTCCTACCTCGAACTTGAAAGCCTTCAGGTTGACCATTTTAGAAAGTGCCTGAATAAAGGCCTCAAAAGTAGCATCCGGGTCATCATCTCTAGTGCCGTGACCCCTTGAAGGCAGCGATCTGGAATTCCACTCGGGTTTGGCTATGCACGCTCGTGGAATTTTGGTCCGACCGCGAGATCTGGAAATGTCTAAATATCTGATACGAGAGCAAGCGTCATAGGGAGTGTCCAAGAGATGCTCCCATAGGTGCTTAGAAGATCTTCGGCAAGAAATACGACGATATTCAATGTGCCGAGGAACGATGATGGCGTATAAGGCGCGAGCTGCTAATGCGAGAGACAATAGATCCCTTGGATGGTCGATAAATTCTATGAAGTGGTAAAGAACATCTAAAGGTAGTTTTGTCATCTTCTAAGTACATAGTATGGTGCTGTGGCCTTCGTGCGTAAGAGGAGGTAAGAGGATGAGTTCAGGTTGTTAGGTAAGCGCTAAGCATTAATATCTTGTTTTGCGTATATTCGGCATGTCTTCAACAATTTGACGGTGTCATCGTAAATTACATTTTACAACTTACCGTGACTAAACCTCCTGCTGCTGGGTCTCATTGAAATTGCAGATGACTCAAAGGAAAGAGAAAAGAGGGGCGAGGGTTGACCGAACCCAGTTGCGGATGACCATCAATCATCGATCAACGTTGCGACTACTCTGCGTTATACTCGATGCCGACATTCTCATTTACTCCCATTTTGCTCTTCTTTTGATCACTCAGAGACCCTACACGTCTCGTCGGCGGCGCTTTCAAGGATCGAGCGTCATTTGCCATGCGTTGGAAAAGTGGCTTGAGCTTTAGTCGATCTGAAAGGTCTTCAACGCCTCGCAATTCGGCAGATTTGTTGCATTTGGCTGCGCACAGGAACAGTCCTCTAGTAAGTGACATGTGGCCCAACGAACCATGTGTTATGTTATTGGAAAGACGCGACTGAGAGATCCTTGCGGAATGTACAATTCAGGTCTCCGTCGTCGGTGTGAATTGTCGAATGTGCGAATGACACCTCTGAACCATTGCTCTGTATTTCTGAATAAGGGGTGAATGGAAGTTTTATAAGCCAAGGTATACATGTTCGTAATGATAACGGATACATAGACTTTGATTCGATCCGGGTCCTAAAAAAATATAACTACGACTGTATGCTCCAAACGTCAATTCCAGATAACCCGTTTCTTCAACAATATAAAGTGCGGTTGACGCGATTTTCTTTTCATTATTTACACAGTTTGGGCGGTGGCTTTTAGCACCCGAATGCTTTTTTCCTCCAATTAGCTACGGAGCTATGATTTTGACGCTGTGTACAAATATATCCCTTAGCATGCGACGATGATAGAATTGTGGAAAGAAATACCTCACTCGGACCAGGCACCTGAGCGCGCTCTTCGTTATCGTGATTCCTGTTCGACAATGAACCCGAGGGTGTGGATTGTTCGTAGTATCGACCTATCATTTGTTCAAACACGCGCAAAGATGCCTGCAACTCATCACTAAACCCGGGGCGTGCCATTATGCTGTAATTAGATTGTACTTGATGATTCATGGCAGACAACAGCTCATTCAGCTTTTCCCTATCGAGTTTTGATTTTACAAGAAGGAAGAATTGCTTCGCATCTTGATTATTGGGAATTAAAACCATTTTCCATATTTGAGCAAGGACGGACGGGTTGTAAAAAACAGTAGACAAGGGCACCTTCACAGAGTCGAGGAGATCCATTAGGCGTGAAGATATGAGCGTGGCTTTAACTTGAGAAATATGGCAAGCACTTTCCATGTTTTTCAGGCACATTGATAGGTGGTATGTGGCATTCAGGTCGTTCAAGAGGATTGTGGATAAATAGTGGCGATTCCGTGGCCTGAGCAAGATTGGGGAAAGGGTATGTGCGAGACCTGAGACGTCTCGCCGGAGATCTCGTGAACACCATTGATATATAAGAGAGAGGTTGTGACGATCGAGATAAGGGAAGTAGATATCCTCTTCCGCCGCGAAAGGGCCCAGGCATGATGCTGCCGCATGTCGGGCGCCATCCGTCATAGACTCGGACCAGAATGAGTCCACACAGAGAACGTCTTTGAAGAAAGTGAAGTCTGTCCGAAATTCATTGGAGGAACGATAGTACGACCGAAAGCTGGAAAACAAATGATCCAAGGACTTTTGTCTCTCTTCTTTGTAAGTGATAAGGGGATCGGCGGAGGTAAGTTGACGATAGACCGTGATAAAGAGGAGATAGCATGTTGCATAAGATTTGGCTTCCGAGGAACAGTCAGGCTTGTCGAGTCCAAAGTAATCAAAGAGGAATTCAAGTTTCCACCATCCCATTTCTTCACTATCAAACTGTACCAACCCCGCACTATGCACGAGTTCACGACTAGGATCAAATTTCCAAAGGAAGAGATTAGTCTGTTGACACTTGAGTATATGTGCAGCTACTGTATCATGGTGTGACGTAATTTTTAAAAACCAGCACCACATGACCAGCGGGAGTTTGATGTCGACAACATACAAGAGAGTTATTCTTCCAGGGTGTGTAAAGCGACGATAGCTTTTGTACTCCTCCTCCTCCAGCACGCTTTCGGCAACATGATCAGGGATAGACAGGAATTGCTCCCAGTATTCGTGGGGATTGTGGGTCAAGAAAGCCAGACAAAGTCTGTAACGCAGATCTACGACATTTGTTTCGCTGGCCTCGAGGGTGCGGAAGAGCGAAGTCACCTTATTCTCGAATTGTTCACCCATGGTTGGATGCACAGCTACAGATCGTGCAATAATTCGATGAGCACTTCTATCAGCCGAGGCCATGTAAAGCCAACTGACCGCCTGGGAATCGAGAGAAGTTGCGTTTGAGACAGCTTGCTTTACTTTCTCTTCTCTCCAGTTCGCGAAGTTCGGGAAATCAGCAGAGATTATTTTGGGTAGATGTTTATGAAGACCGTCGTGTACGCCGCCAGGAAATTTCAGGATGAGCACGAAAAGATGTTGGAAGAGACCCAGGGTGTAATGAACAAGATGCTGAATCATACGCCGAACTTGAGAATTCACTTTTTCCCAAACAACCCGAAAACCTTTATTCAAAACCGTGCCAACCCAGCGAAGACTTTCTCGTAAAACGAAAAAGAGAATTCCAACATAAATCGTCAGCGAAGTGATGTATGGGCATTCCGGGTACCAAATGGGTAATATCACGGAGATAAAATATAAAGTATAAGTGATTCCCGTGATAGCAACAATAGCCCAGGCGATGTGAGCATCCAAAGGGAATAATAGTATCATAATTCCGGTGAGGAACATGCCGACTGCCAGGTGAAGGAGAATAGGGAGGAGGTCAACGATGGCTGCGACCTTCCACTGTTCAAAGCCATTGAACCGCAACTGCCTGGCTCTCACTTTTTCATTTGCCGTTCCGGAAATCGAAACCCTGTAATAATACAACCATTGTTTGGCGAGAACCGCAAACAGCGCTGCAGATAGTGTAATCGCCAAACTGGTGAACCATAGACCGTTCACCAAAGATGCATTCGTGGATGGTGTAAATGGCGAAGTAGGAGTTATTGTTGACTTGGGGACATTGTTTATCGGTATCCCACTGAATTGTGCCCGTAATATCTGAACTGTTTCGAATATTAACGACGCAGTGACTTGTGTATTGTCTTGCTGGAGGCTTTGAGAAGCTTGTGAGATGAATGTCGTTATAACACCGGAAAAGAGACCAGCCTGACCATGAAAATTAAGTTTTTGAATATAATCACAAACAAACGTGTTCTACTTACAAAAACCAGGAGAACATCTACTGTCTCTTTCCACCCTTCTACTCTCTCGCGATCAAACGCCTCGGCTTCGTCAAGGTATGTCAACCAAATGCGAGCGTTTTCGGCTGTCTCCTCTCCAAATCGATCTCGTGGATATTTCTGTTCATAATCGTATCGATTACTCGCTTATGCGCGAGATGTTAAAAAGTGCGCGGATGAAATATTGCTTAAAAAACACTCACAACCACTATCTAGTGATAACCCTTTAGTCAACCCGAAAAACCTCTTATGTCCTGCCGCGTTTCGTTGCGTTGTAGTATCAGCATGACTGGGATTATTCGATGATGACGTTCTTAGCTCCGGGTTGTTAGATGCGGCTTCTTGATATCAGATCAAACGCAGTCAGCGAAATATTTTCATCTCCTTCCACAAAACAAGAAAACCAACCAAGAAAATCGCGGAAGAGGGATACTAAGTTGTCTATGGTATCAGACTGTTTGCCACCTTCCAAGTCGCTTTGAGCCACCAAGTCGACCATTTGTTCCGTTCAAACCAGCTGTTCCGGACATAAGAGAGAGAGAACTTGGAAAAGACGTCACTTACCAGGATACTATGTTGAGAGACATAAGAGCGCTGATAACGCCGCACAGAAAACAATCAGAGAGCGTGCCAGTATCGCTTATTTGTCTACAGATCATATCGAGTCGTGTTTAACCTGTGCATTTGCCGTGATGTGTATCGTGAAGGTGGAAGATGTATACTTCGGCTATCAATCCCATTGGACTACATAAATGACGATCCGTTCACGTATACAGTAACCGAAAAAGGCGGTGCGCGACAATGTCCAGAGTCATCGAATAACAGGCAGAAATGTTGAGAATACAGTCAAGTGCTTGGAAGAAAGAATGGACTTTTGATACCAAGTTGGGAAGAGCCATAGCAGGTATGACGCGTTTCATGTCACACAGCCGCCGTACCCGTAGCTTCACGTTGAAACATTGACTCAATCATGGAAGGTCGTAACGGGAACACTCTTCGACAAAGCTCAGCAATGATATGATAGCAGCCTTTGCTATCGCATTTACGGACTGGTCTTTACTTTTGCCCCACCCGAGCTAAAGCGGTGTCCGCTCCTGCGTCTCATCCAAGAACAGTGTACACGACGGGTGAGCTGGATCCGGTTTAGGACTGGATTTATTTACTAACGCGTCCTATCTCAAAGGATCGGCTTGCTCTGTGCCATATTTGGTTCGAACATTCTCATCACTTCCATCTCGCTCTGTTATTCCGGAATCTCGCCCTAATTGTGCACCCTCAACAACTAACTCTGCAATTCGCTCAATTTCGATCCAAAGACCTGCGAAAAACCTGGGGATATCTATACGTTCTCGAATCATATCGCCACGCTATACTCATGGAGTTTATTCTATCGAAATACTACACGTCTGGGTCGGCTTTTCCAGGATCACGACTCATCACCAACAATTGAATCATCTCTCCGTCGAAAACTTTAGTCGATCTGAAGGGTTCTCATCCTTTATAGACTCAGCCAATTTGTTACCTTTGGTTGCGTCCAGAAGCAGACGTCCCTCTGGTAAGACACATGTGATTCTTCATCACAACAAATACTGTATTCACGACCTACTAGAACCTATTGGCATGAGACATCTCGAAGATTTACGACAAAAAACGCGTAATCTACTTGTGAAATGTTCTCGGTCTCAGAGACGCTGTTTCTTGAAGTTGGGAGAGTCCCTGCCATAATGTTATCTGCACTGGCTTGCTTTACGGTTAATCTACATTTGAATGGTTTCGCGCTATAAAACTGATATATATATAGATCTTAAAATTTCGAAGATGCATACATGATAACGATTCAGTAACAATAAAACCATGACATGCTTAGAGATAGAAGCTGCGAATGAAGTTGAGATTGACTTTGAATATCTGGGATTTACGAGGAGACTAAGAGATTGACCAGTCAAAGACGGTTCTACCGATCATGCGGGCCCCAATCTGTTTGTGATTGAGCTTCAATGTTTGTGTGTATAGGAAGTGAAGCAATATAACCAACTCACCACCATGTCTATAAACTGTAAAGGCTGTCCCAAGAGGAAACTTTACACTCCTCGTGTATGCCCGTCGTCTCGTATTCATATATCATCACCTTGGCGATATCATCCCGCTTCAGACGACAATATTTGAGTTCGTCATTCTCAAGTCTCACTTGGGTGTACAGAAGCCTAGGGAATTCATACAAGACTTTACAAAGAAGATGATTATCCATTCGTGTATTACGAAAAGGACCTATAAGAACGTGTAGGCTTTTGAAATTTGCGTAAAAAGAGACATGCTTCATAACCTGTCAGTGCGATGCGTTAATACGACACTGAAATGAAATGGATCTTTCATCAGTGGTAACATACCTCATCGGTGTTCATGTGCCGCCGTTTGCGGTTTGGGTTGAGAGAGTTCATGTTATGGTCCTTGACTAACCCAAAGGTTATACAGAGATTTTGGATATTGGGGGCGATCTCAGGAAGTTGGTGTGTGAATCTCCCGGCTCCCCGAAACACGCAAGTTTTTAAATTGGATAGAATAATTCCACTTTTTGAAAGGTAATAATACAATGTACGGTTCATTTCCAAATGCACAAGTTGCGCAGCAATAGTAGCCGTGATGGTAGGCGAATGCGAATATAATCCTACGATAGAGAACGATGTTAGACTTGGGAGGAAATCATCGGATTCAACTGCCCATCCAGGACGCAAAATGTTGCTTGATAAAATAATAATTTTCGAATGACGGTGGAGAAATTTCTGCAAAAGGGATATGTAATCTTCATTTATAGTAGGCATCGGCGGCCAACAAGAGAATTTGAGCTGTTGAAGATTTGGCCAATATCCTGAAATAAATGCATGGCAATGGGAATGGTCCAAGTGCACGTTTATATGTGTAAGGTTAGGCGCATTCAAAACCATTTGCAAGAGTCGGACATCACACTGAGTGCTGACGATATATTTTCGAAGGGAGGGCAGGTGATCGTAAAATAGCTGAATCACAATGTTAATGAAGACATTTACCTAATGTCAATAGATAGCAGCTTACCGAGAATTCCCCTGGATCAATTGCCTCTTCAATGGATCTATCACAGTATGTGTTTGAGTGATTGTAGAACGCTCCTAACTCTTCCAAATCGCAACCCGCTTCCCCGAATGCCTTGAAAATAAGACTAAACTCTCTTTCATCTCCTACGTCGAACTCGAAAGCCTTCAAGTTGACCATTTTAGAAAGTGCCTGAATGAAGACCTCAGTAGTAGCGTCCAGATCATCATCTCTAGTGTTTATGCACGTTCGTGGAATTTTGGTCTGATCGTGAAATTTGGAAATGTTTAGATATCTAATACGAGAGCAAGCGTCATAGGGAGATTCCAAGAGATGCTCCCACAGGGGTTTAGAAGATCTTTGGCAGTAAATACGACGATAGTCAATGTGTCGGGGAACGATGATGGCATATAAGGCGCGAGCTGTTAATGCGAGAGACAATAGATCCCTTGGATGGTCGATAAATTCTATGAAGTGGTGAAGGACATCTAAAGGTAGTTTCGTCATCTTCTAGGTAGTATGGGGCTGTGGCCTTCACGCGCAGAGGACACGAGGACCAGGTTGAGACGACATGATAGGTAGGCGCTTGCGCTGAGCATCATATATCTTATTTTTGCGTATATATTCAGCTAGGGACTTAACTATCCTCGGCTCGCATTATTGACAGCGTCATCGTAAACTAACTTATTGTGACTAAATCTCTTGCTTCTGGGTCTCAATTTAAGTTGCAGATGATCCAAAGGAAAGAGAAAAGAGGTGCGAGGGCATACGGGACGAGGATGTTACAGGAGGAGTTGCGCGAATACTCTTCGACAAAGCTCAGGAATGACATGATACTAGCCTTTGCTACAGTCTTTGCTATCGCATTTACGGATTGGACTTTACATGTACCCTACCCGGCCTGAAGCGGTGTCCGCTCCTGCATCTTGAACGTGTACACGACCGGTGAGCCGAATCTGATGTATAATCGGATTTATTTACTAACGTGTCGTACCTCAAGAAATTGACTTGCTCTGTGCTGTATTTGGTTCCAACGTCCTCATCGCTTCCCTTTCGCTCTGTTATTCTGCCCCGGAATCTTTCACTGATCATGCACCTCCGGCTCCTAAGTACATAGGTCTCCAACTCGCTCAAACCCAATTCGAAGATTGGTGAAACTTGGGGACATCCATACATTTTCGAATTCGATTTTCACGCTATATTCATAGAACTTACCTGGTTTCTTTTTTCTGTAAACCGTTCAGAAATACTACGCATTTGAGTCAGTTTCTTCAAGACCACGATTCACCAGGAACAACAACATCAATTCGCTGAAAATGACTTGAACTTTATTCAGTCTGAAAGGTTCTCGTCCTCTATCGACTGCTGGTTTGCGTCTTAACTATCTCTCTAGCAAGGCACATATGGCTCTATACTCTAAATGAATCATCCTGTATGCATGACTTACTAGAACCTACTGGTACGAGTCTCGGTGATTTTATTATGACACAGAGCGCGAAACCTACTTGTGAAATACTCTCAGCCTCTTCTCAAAGACGCTGTCTAAGTTGGAAGGGTCCCTGTGATGTTATCTGCACTGGGTTACGCTACGATTAATCCACATTTAAATATTTTCTCACTATGAAATGGGTTTAAACGATACATTCAGATCTCAAACGTCCGAAGATGTATACGTAATAACAACACAGTAAAAACCGTAGCGCGATAAGAGTTGGGAGCTGCGAATGAAGTTGAGATCGACTTTGAGAAAAAATAGCAACACGATTAGATGAAAACAATTGCAAAATGACCAACGTTAGGCGTGCCCAATTATCTGGCAGTGTTTACGAGGAGACTAAGAGAGCTCGGTTCAGTCAAAGACGGCTTTTATGGTGGTACCGATCATGGGAGCCCGAATCTAAATTGGCTTCAATGCTTGTTCGTGTAGGAAGTGAAGCAATATAACCAACTCACTGGCCACGTTTATATACACTATAAAGGGTGTCCCAGGAAGAAATATCGCACTCGTTGGGCATATCAGTCGTCTCATATTCATATCTCATCACCCCGGCGACATCATCCCGCTTCAGCCGATAATATTTGAGACAGCCATTTGCAAGTCTCACTCTGGTATACAGAAGGCTAGGGAACTCATATAAGGCTTTGGAAAGAAGACGAGTAGCTATGATTGTATGATCAAAGGGACCTATAAGAATGTGTAGTTTTTTTAAGTTGGCGGTTGAAAAGGAGACATGCTCCATAATCTGCCAATTAGCACGGTGCGTTAATACAACTCTAAAAAGAAAATAACTGGGATGGCCCAGCAGCAGCGACATACCTGGTCATAGGTCAAGTATCGATCCCGGAGGCCTGCAGGTCTGAAAGTCATACAGAGATTTTGAAGATTTGGGGCCATTTTGAAAAGATATTCGGTTGATTCGTTGAAGTCGACGTCCGAAAACACGTAAGATTCTAGGTTAGGTAGAAGAATTCTATGCTCTCTTAGATACCTATACAGGTTCATATGCAATATCAAATGCATAAGGCGCGCAGCAATATTCGTCGTAATGGTAGATGGAAGCCAGTGGGTAGATGGACGCCAGTGGGCGTGGGTAGATGGAAGCCGGTGTGGGGCGATGTAGAAAGATTTGAGATTGGGAAGAAAATCAACAGATTCAATTGCCCAACCAGGAGGTAGAGTGTTTAGGGCTGATAAAGTAACAAGTCTCGAATGACGGGAGAGAAACACTTGCAAACGTGGCAGGTAATCTACCTCCTCAGGATCGCTGATATGGTTATGAAGTTTGAGATGTTGAAGATTTGGCCAGTACCCTGAAAGGAATGCACGGGGGGTTCGAAAGCTATGGTCATGTGGGTGAGGTTAGGTGCGTTCAAAAGCATTTGAAAAGCGGCACGGTTATCACATCTGAGAGACCGGCGAGTAATACTGATGGTATATTTTCGAAGGGAGGGCAGGTAATCGCAAAATAACTGTATCACAAGGTTAATAAAGACTTCTGCTCATTGTCAATAGAGAGCAATTTACCGAGAGTCTCCTTGGATCTCTTAGGATTTTGTCCTCTTTAAAGCGTTCTTCGAGAGCTACGTCTCGGCATTCGAAGAACACTCCTAACTCCTCCAAATCGCAATTTGCTTTCCCAATTGCCTCAGAAATAACGTTAAACTCTTTGTTGTTGTTTCCTACAACAAATTTGAAGACTTTTAGGTTGATCATCCTGGAAAGGACTCGAATGAAGGTATCAGATTCCTTCAAAACATCGTCTCTACTCCAAGACGGTGGCGGCGATCCAGAAATCTTGCATTTTCGTGGAATTTGTGTCCGGCCATGAAATTTTGAAACGTCCAGATATCTAATACTAGACCAAGTGTCGTAGGGAGTGTCCAAGAGATGTCCCCAGACGTATTTAGAAGATATTTCGCAAGAAATGTGACGATAGTCGATATGCTGAGGCACGATGATGGCATATAAGGCGCGAGCTGTTGATGCAAGAGAAAATAGATCTTTCGGATGGTCGATAAATTCAATGACGTGGATAAGGACCTCTACAGGTAAAATCATCCTCCACAGCGCTGTGGGAAGACCAGCGTTACAAGAGCGAGGATAAAGTAAGCGTTTGATCTATTTGTTTTGTTTGTAAGTATTTGCTTATTTCGTGATTCCCATTCAAATGAGGTCTCCCCGCGGTATCCCATAAGGTGACTGACAACATGAGTATAGTTGGTTTTCTGAATGCATCATAAAAAAATTAGAGCTTACTGAGAACGACGCGAAACTCTTAAGATCTTAAGTCCCATTGGAGGTGCAAATGACGATGAAACTCGATCATTCGGAGGCCGGGGTCGTAAAGTTGAATACGCGACTGGCAGCAATGTGCACTAGCCTTGCCTAACGACTAATACAACATCGAACGGTCTCGCACTAACACAAAGGTCGGAATGAGATATTTTCCTTTAGTTTTCACTTTAAAAAATCGTATTGCATACAAGACGAGGATACCGCAGGAAGGAGTATAATCAACAACCATAGAGCCGGAACCGTAGCATGATAGGGTGCTGTGTACGAAATTAAAACTTGGAGAGAGCGAGAGCACAGATAGTGAGACAAAAACAAAATGAAACAATGCAAAGAGAGGATTGCTCGACCCCAAGATGTCTTTCGCAAGGCTTTCTCGGTCATGACTTGCGAGTACCAGTTGATCGTTGGACAACGAAAACTCCTAATAAATAGGTTCGAGCTGACGAGTTGTTTGGACCACCGCTAGAAACCAATACCAGCCTCCTTTATCTGTTCGTATTTCAAACTATATTAGCTGCAATGCTTGTACATATGTAATATAACGAACTTTACCGATTATGTCCGAGTCTAGTCCGGTGCTACGATTAATTCCTGCGCGGTTTTTCCAGTGGCCAGTCAACGACGGTTCTACAGATCATGCGGATCCCAATCAAGTATCGTCTCTATCTGTTTGTCATTTAAACCAAAGTAGCTTCATTGTTTATGTGCATAGGAAGTGAAGCGATATAACTAACTCACCACGATGTCTATAAATCGTAAAGGCTGTTCCAAGAGGAAACATTACACTCCTCGAGTATGCCCGTCGTCTCGTATTCATATATCATCACCTTGGCGATATCATCCCGCTTCAGATGACAAAACTTGAGTGTGCCATTACGAAGTCTCAATTCGGTGTACAGAAGCCTAGGGAATTCATACAAGGCTTTGGAAAGAAGATGTTTATCCATAAGTGTATTACGAAAAGGACCTATAAGAACACGTAGGTTTTTGAAATTTGCGTAAAAAGCGACATGCCTCATAACCTGTAAATGCCATGCGTTAGTACGACACTGAAACATAAATGAATGAAATGAATTTTTTATCAGTAGTCCCATACCGCATCGAGGGTCATGCGCGAGCGCACGCCTTTTGCGATAAAATGCTCTTTGACCTGGACACGTTCAAAGGTTATAAAAAGATTTTGAATATTGGGGATTATATCAACAAGATGATGAGTCGATTCCTCGGGGCGGACATCCCAGAAAACACAGGATTTCAAATTGGATAGGATAAGTCTACGTTCTGATAGGTAGGAGTACAATCGATGGTTCATTGTCAAATGCACGAGACGTGCAGCAATATTAGCCGTGATAATAGGAGAACACGAATTTCCTCTGGTGGAGTAAGATGTTAGATTCGGAAGGAAATCATCGGATTCAACTGCCCATCCAGTATGCAAAATGTTGCTGGTTGATAAGACAATAAGTTTCGAATGACGGTGGAGAAATTTCTGCAAACGGGGTATGTATTCTTCATTCTTAGGAAGGTTCGGCGGCGGACAATGGAAGCTGAGTTGTTGAAGATTTGGCCAATACCCTGAAATAAACGCATGGGAATGGCTCAAAACCACGGTTATGTGAGTAAGGTTAGGCGCGTTCAAAATCATTTGCAAAACGGGGCGGGTATCATATCGAGTCCTGGAACTATACTTCCGAAGGGACGGTAAATAATCACAAAATAGCTGCATCACAAGATTAGTAAAGATTAGCAAAGGCATTTTGCTCATTGTTCAATGAGATGGCAGCTTACCGAGAATTTTTTCGAATCTTTCGATACTTTGTCGTTTTTAAAGTATTCTTTAATGGCTCTGTTTGAGCATTTGAAGAACACTCCTAACTCTTCCAAATCGCAACCCGCTTTCCCGATTGCCTCAGAAATAAGATTAAACTCTTTGTCGTTTTCATTCAATATGTCCAATCTGAGGGCTCTCATATTGACCATTTTAGAAAGAGCTTGTATGAAGGTTTCAAAAGTACCATCCAGACAGTCATCTCTAGTGACGCAATCCCTTGAAGGCGGCGATCTGAAACTGCACTCGGATTCGGTTGTGCATGTTCGTGGAATTTGTGTCCGATAATGAGGTTGTGATATGTTCAGATATCTGATGCGAGAGCAGGAGTCATAGGGAGTGCCCAAGAGATGCTTCCATAGATGTTTAGAAGACCTTTCGCAACAAATACGACGATAGTCAATGTGTCGAGGAACGATGATGGAGTATAAGGCGCGATTTGTTAATGCGAGAGACAACAGATCCCTGGGACGATCGATAAGTTCTATTACGTGAAGGAGGACATCTAAAGGTAGTTTTGTCATCTTCTAAGTGGTATGGGGCTATGGCCGTCAAACGTCAGAGGACGCGACGACCAGGTGAGTTGCTGAGACGTCACGTTAGGTAAGCGCTCAGCATAATGTCTTTGTTTTGCGTATATTCGGCATGTCTTCAACTATCCTCGTAATCAGCTGGCACGATTGACGGTGTCATTCGTAAATTACATTTTGCAATTTACCGTGACTAAATCTGCTGCCTCTGGGTCTCATTCAAGTTACAAATATCCCCAAGGAAAGTGAAAAGAGGAGTGAGGGCTGACTGAACCCAGTTGGCGGCGGGTTGATTATTCAAGTTAACCCGAGTCAACGTTGCAACTACCATAGCATCAGTTCCCTGTCAGAAATTCGTTTTGAGTTTGAAAACTTCCGCTGCTTGCAGGGATGCCCCTCTTCCAGTAGTAAAACGTGGATCTTGGATCTGAACTAAGCATGCAGTGCGTGTTTTGACGAACTTAAGGCTGGCACAGGATTTTTCCAAGATCTAGCATAACAAAGCACGCGAGGTTTAGTAAGTCCTTGCAAAATAGTTCTAGTCTCTTAGCCGCTAACCACCATCTTCGTAGATTATTAAGGCCGTCCCAACAGAAAAAATCACATTCGTCGCGCAAGTCACCTTCTCGTATCTCATCACTTTGGTGATCTCATCCCAGTGCAAACGGACCGCTCTGTGTTATATTCGATTCCAACATTCTTAATTACTTTCATTTTTGCTCTTCTTTTGAGCACTCAGAGACCCTCTGCGTCTAGGTTAGCGGTGCTTTCAGGATCGTAACTGTTCGACAATGCGGCATAGCGTCGTTTGTGTGGAAAAGCGATTTGAGCTTTGGTCGATCTGAAAGGTTCTCCAACTTCTCGCAATTTGGCAGATTTGTTCGCACAGGAACAGACAATCCCCTGTAAGTGACATGTGGCCCAACGAACCATGTATTGACGGCATACTGACAAAGAGCTTCTTAGAGATTTTACGACAAAAAACGCGAGATGTCCTTGTGCAATGTTCTCAGATTCACACGCGTTCTTTAAAGGAGTGTCTTTGTAACGTAGTCTGCACTTGCCTTGCCTTATGACTATCGCGACATTCAAATGGTCTCCCGCGCATATAAAGGTCGAAATGATATCTTCGCCTCAGTTTTCACTTTAAATAACTGTATTGCGTACGGGACGAAGATATTACAGGAGAAGATATTACAGGAGAAGTCATGGTATGGTCGACGACCATAGATTAGGAACTGTAGCATGATGGGGAACTGCGTACGGAATCGAAACTTGGAGAGAGCACAGACAGTGAGGGGGAAAAAAATTCGACGAGGGGATGCGACCAGTTCAAAACGTCTTTCACGAGGCTCTTTGATCATGACTTGCAGATACAATTGATTGTTGAACAATGAAAAACTAATCAATAGGTTCAAGCCGGCGAGTCATTTGGACGACTGCTGGAAATCAATCCCAGTCTTTTTTATCTGTCCGTACAATAAACTAGATTAACTGCAAGACTTCTACATGTGTGAAGTGAAGTACTATAATCAACTTACCGGTTATATCTAATACTAATACGGTACACTATAAAAGTTGTCCCAAGAGGAAGCATTGCACTCGTTGTATGCAGCCTCGTCGTGTTGTAATTTCATCACCTTGGCGATATCATCCCGCTCCAGACGAAAAACTTTGTAGTCCGAGTCGCACCCAAGTTTTATTCTGGTGTACAGAAGCCCATGGAAGTCATACAAAATCTTGAGAAGCCTAGGGATATGTCTATCCGTGAATGTGTCCTGAAAAGGTCCTACGAGAACACGTAGTTTCTTGAGTTTAGCGAGCAGGGGAACACGATCCATGATCTGATGCGATACATCAGTATGACTCTCAGATGCAAACAACTGAGACGAAAATTCCAAGCTGCGATGACGTACCGCGTCAGGAGTGGTCACTGAGTATGTGCCATCATTGGTCCACACCGGATCAAACTGTATGGAGAGCTTTTGAATGTTGGGAGCCATATCACCAAAGGCTTCAATCGCCTCGTTGAAAATGGAATAATAAAGCACACAAGTTTCTAGATTGGGTAGAAGAATCTTATGTCTCGCTAAGTGATCGTATAACTCATTTAATTTCAAATGCACGAGGTGCGCGGCGATATTGGTCGTAATGGTAGGCTGAGAACCCTTGAAGGTGGCGAAGAAGGACTTGAGATTCGGGAGGAAGTCATCAGATTCAACGGCCCAACCAGGAAACAGCAAGTCGTGCGTTGCTAAGGTGGTGAGTCTGGAGTGACGGTAGAGAAATGCCTGTAAACAGGGTGTGTAGTCCTCATTCATTATTGGCGACTTGAAGCAAAAGAGACTGAGGTGTTGAAGGTTTGGCCAATACCCTGAAAAGAACAAGTGAGAGGGAAGCAGGGCCACAGTCATGTGGGTAAGGTTAGGCGCATTCAAAAGCATTCGCCAAAAGGGGTCGCTATCATTATGGTACGGGCTTTTGAGGACATATTTTCGAAGGGAGGGCCGGCGGTCATACAGCAGCTGAAACACAAGGGTGAGGGGGGAGCTGTTGCTCGTTGGCCATTTAGCAATTGATGACAACTTACCGAGAGCCTCTTAGATCCTTTTGAGACTTCGTTTTTTTCAAAACATTCCTCCAAAGTCATGTTTCGTCGCTGAAAGAGCATCACTAGCTCTTCCAAATCACAACCTGCTTTTCCGATTGCCTCCGAAATCTGGAAAAAATCTTCATCGTTTCCTGGCTTGAGATCGCTTTCTACATTGTGTTGGAATTTGAAGACTTTCAGGTTGACCATTTTTGAAAGAGCTTGAATGAAGGCGTCACAGATGATTGGCATCTGGTAGGGATTCTTGTGCTCCGTCCTGCATATTTGTGGTACTTTTGTCGGATTCCGATTACGAGCCCGTAGAATGTTCACATATCTGACACGCGAGCAGGCATCAAAGGGAGTGTCCGAGAGGTGTTTCCAAACGTGTTCTGAAGATCCTAAACAAGAAATGTGACGATATTCAATGTGTTGAGGAATGATAATGGCATGGAAAATCCGAGCTGTCAAAGCAAGAGACAGCAGGTCCTTGGGATGGTCGATAAATTCGATAATGTGGAGAAAGACATCTATAGGTGTTTCAGCCATCCTCTACTCGCGATGTTGTGGAGAGGAGGTAAGTTGGGACGTTCGGCAATCTGTCTTAGTCGTGGCACCATACTGACGAGACTGCCGGTATCAGTGCTTGTCTAATTTGTCTGAAATACAAAGCAGAGCTTAAAGATGAGTTAGACGCGGAAAAGGCGGAAGATAATCGAGTGCTTGCCCAAGATGGCTCGACTGCGAAACTTTTGAAGGAAGCACTCTATACTGTAGCCATTGGTAAAACGTGGATCTACTAAAATAAGTGGCATGCAGTGTGTGTTTTTACGAATACTGGCGCAGAATTCTTCGAGAATCTAGCATAACAGGGAATGCTAGATTAGTAAGTGCTTGCGAGATAGTTTCAGTCTCTTGGTCGCTAACCACCATATCTCCACAGATTACCCGGCAAGACATTCATCGGCGCAGCCTGCAAGCCCTCGTATCTCATCCCGGCACAATTAGATTGCCCAATGTTGCGCTTGGTTTTATTCTCATTTTGTTCTCCCTCGATCAGGTGTCGAACTGACATCGAATTTTCCAGCTTGCTCAAACCCCAATTCCTAAACCTCAGGCTGTCATTACTATAAACTCGGGAACATCTTATGCTGTACGTCCCTAAATCGTCTCACTGCAGCTCATTTATACTCAAAGCTGACCGGGTCTTTCCTTTTGAACACTCAGAAACCCTATGCGTCTACTAGTCGGCGGCGCTTTCAAATCGCGACTTTTCAGAAATAGCATCATTTGTGCGGTGGAAAAATGACTTGAGCTTGGTCAGCCTGAAAAAAGGGTCCTCAACCCCTTGCAATTCGGCAGATTTGGTGCGTTTGACTACGCATAGGAACAGATGTTGCTCTAGGAAGTGACACGTGGCCCGACGAACCATGTACTGACGGAGAACGCGGGGTGTTTTTGTGAAATGTTCCCAGCTTCACACACTATTTTTAAGAGGATTGCATTGCATAAAGTACAAGGATATGACAAGAGGTGTATGGTCGACGACCAGCGGGAACCGTAGCGTTATGTAGAGCTGCGTGCTAAATAGAAATTTGGTGACTAGAGCACAGACATTAAGTCAGCAAAAGGATTGGTCCAGTTAAAGACCTCTTTCACAAGGTTCTTTCAATCACGATTTGCGAGTACAGGTCGGAGCTAGCGAGTCATTTGAACTTCAGATGTCTGCTGAAAATCGGCTATGTCCGTATCTTAAAACTAGATTAGCCCAATGCTTGTACATGTGTGAAGTGAAGTAATTTACACCAACTCAGTTTATATAGTCCACTCCAGATTATAAATGCCGTCCCAAGCCAAAAGATCACACTCTCCAAAAACAACCTCCTCGCGTTGTAATCTCATTATCTTGGTGATATCATCCCGTTCCAGACGAAAAGCTTTGCGACCCGATCCAAGTTTAATTGGTATCCTGGTGTACTGAAGGCTGGGGAATTCATAAAAAACTTTGAGCAGTCTGGGGGGAAGGCTATCCACGTATATCTTATCGAAAGGTCCTATAAGCACACGTAGCTTCTTGAGACTAGAGAGTAAGGAGACACAGTCCGTAGCCTGATATGATAGATCAGTATGACTTTCAAATGCAACAACTGAGATGAATTTTCCCAGCTGCGGTGGCATACCATGTCAGGGGTGAACTCCAAGTTAGGGTCGAACCGGATTGTTCCAAATGTTATAAAGAGCTTCTGAACATTGGGAATCATACCAACAAGATCTTCAATCGATTCATTGGGCATAGGATAGGGAAGCACACAAGTTTCAAGATTAGATAGGATAATCCCACGTTCCGTCAAGTAGTTGAATAAGGTATTCATTCTCAAATGCACGAGACGCGCGGCGATATTAGTTGTAATGGTTGCCCGAGAATAGTCGAGGGTGATGGAGAAAGACTTGAGATTCGGAAGAAGATCGTCAGATTCAACGGCCCAACCAGGAAGCAGAACGTTGGTGGATGAGAGAGTGATGAGTTTGGAGTGGCGGTAAAGAAATGTTTGTAAACGAGGTATGTAGTCTTCATCTGTTGGACCCGGTACGTAGAAACGAAATTTAAGGTGTTGAAGGTTTGGCCAGTACCCTGAAAGAAACGTGCGAAAGAAAGTCATAGCCACGTTCATATGGGTAAGGTTAGGCGCATTCAAAAGCATTTGCAAAAAGGGGCTGCCACTAGTACATCCATACCCGCTTCTGAGGAGATATTTTCGAAGGGAGGGCTGATAGTCATAAAGCAACTGAACACAAAGTAAAAAGACAATTACTCATTAGCAATTAAATGAAAGCTTACCGAGAACCTCTTCGATTCTTTCGATTCTTTCGAGACTTTGACTTCCTTTCGGAAGCACTTCTCCATGGTCCTGTTTACCCATTTCATGGACACTCCTAACTCTTCCAAATCACAACCTGCTATTTTAACCGCCTCTGAAATACGGAAAAATTCTTCGTCGTTTTTACTAACGGTTCGAACTTTGAAGACTTTCAAGTTGACCATTCTAGAAAGAGCTTGAATGAGGAGTTCGTCAATATATAGAGTCCGTGCCAGGGAATCCGACCCGTGCCCGATCCGACACACCCGTGGCACTTCTATTCGAATCCGGTCTTTAACTGATAGGATGTTCAGATATCTAATACGAGAGCAGGCATCATAGGGAGTGTCCAAGAGATGTTTCCAAACGCGTTTTAAAGACCCAGAATAAGAAATGCGACGATAATCAATGTGTTGAGGAATGATAATGGTATGGAAAGTCCGAGCTGTCAAAGCAAAAGACAATAAGTCCGCGGGATGATCGATAAAATCGATGATGTGGATAAGGACGTCTATAGGGATCGTGATCATCCTTTAGTATGAGGATTAGCCGTCAGAGCGTGCGAGATGGCTTGAAACTCCACGTAGTAGAGAAGCGTTCATTTGGGGTTCAAAATTGCATAATTTTGATCAAGGTCACAATCAACTCACACGAGTAACAGCGCCGCGAATCAGGCCCAGGAGTCGCTGCAACTTACATAGGTCATTCGCGACAGCAAAAAAAAGATTTGCTTCAAAATTTGGCATAAACTAGATGTATTTAACGAATTAGCTCCTACTAGAATATCTTAAATTCCGCTCCACGCCTTTTCCGATTTTCTTTTCTTCTTCAAATTTTGCTTCATGTTTGGAGACATATATATCATAAGCGTTAGCTGCATCCGCTTGTAATCTTTCATGGACATTCTTAGGAATTTTAGTTTTTCACTCGATCGCGAGACATTGATGTTATTGAGATGTGGGATGGGTACGGACAAGAAGAGCCTGAGATCAGCCTGAGTGTCGTTACATGTGACATCAAAGGCCTTGCAGCGGGATTATTGATTGTGCTGGACAACCAGAACACACTGGGGCCAAAGGGAAATGCGAAAAATGTTCGCGTTAGGTCTACTTGTAAAGTGTTCTCTGCCTCTTCTCGGATGCCGTCTCTGCGATCACCTGGCTAGTGCGACGACACGTCGTTTTGATTAGTTTCCACTAGTATAATGGCCGAGCCGAGATATGCTCACGTTGGTTTGAATTCTGAGAAAACTTGTACGGCATAACATACACAGACACGTGAAGAATATAATCAGCGATAAGTAAGAACGATCACATGACGAAGGCTGCGAGCTGCACGAATGAAATCAGAACTTGAAGAATTGACAGAAGTTAGATCAAATCGTTTGAAATCATGAATCCATGACTTGCGGGATACAGTTAGGCACGAGTAATAGTAACAGTAACACCGAACAAACCGGCCGGTCAGCAAGTCATTTGGACGAACGGCCGAAATCAATACGGAAGAACTTGAAGATCAGCAGAGAATGTACGTCGAAAGTTTAAACGCCAATGGTCCAGTTATTGCCCGCATCGTATCCTAGCATTTGACAACTGATAATAGTTATACGTATCTTTGGCTTGATCGAGCTATCATCCCTCGTGACAAGTGCCAATCTTCCCTATCTGTTAGCAGTCGATAGTTCTACTCATAGGAAACGAAGCAATATGACTAACTCACTCCCATGCCTATAAATTGAAAATTGATTGCCCCGAGCGAAATGACATTCGCTGGGTACAACCTCCTCGTACTCATATCTCATCACTTTGGCGACATCATCCCGCTCAAGACGGAATGTCTTGAGATTGTCGTTTTTGAGTCTTATTCTGGTGTATAAAAGCTTCGGGAAATCGTACAAAGCTTCAAAAAGGAGATTCCCATCCACAGATATGTAGTCAAAAATTCCTAAGAGAATACGTAGATTCTTGAAGCCGGCGAAGAGCCGGACACGCTTTATAATCTGATCAAATACATTAATACAGCTCTCAAATGCGCTGCGACGACATACCTCATTCAAGTTCACCGGTGCGTCTAGACAATAATTGGGTTCAAACGTTATGTAGAGCTTTTGAATATTGGGAGCCATATCAACTAGACCTTGAATCGGCACCTTGATGCTGGCCTTACAAAATGCACAACTTTCTAGACTAGATAGAATGATTCCACATTCTAATAGGCACCTGTACATGGCGGTATTCATTGTCAGATGCGTGAGGCGTGCGCCGATATTATTTGTAATGGCAGGTGGATGTAAATCTGATTCGACGTAGAGAGATTTGAGATCTGGAAGGAAATCATCGGATTCAATCGCCCAGCCAGGGAGCAGAATGTTCGCGGTTGATAAAGTGATGAGTTTTGAATGGCGGGAGAAAAATATCCGTAAAGAGGATGGATAACCTTTCTCCGTAGGAACGTCTACGGAACTAAGTTGGAGATGTTGAAGATTTGGCCAGTATCCTGAAAGGAATGCGGGGGAGAGACCCCAAGCCACGTTCATGTGGGTGAGATTAGGCGCGTTCGGAAACATTTGCAAAACGACACTGCCGTCAAATTGATATCCGTTTCTGATAACATATTTCCGAAGGGAGGGCAGGTGATCATAAAATAACTGAATTACAACAGTGATAAAGTGCTTGCCCGTTACATATTGATATTAGCTTACCGAGAACTTCTCCAAATTTCTCGAGAGTTTGTCTTTCTTAAAGTGCTCCTTAATGGTTGTGTTTGACAATCCAAAATGCACTTCTAACTCCTCCAAGCTACAGCCTGACTCTCCGATTGCTTCAGAAATAAGACACACAACATTATCGTTTTGACTCGATGTTTCAAACCTGAGGACCTTCAAATTAGCCATTTTGGATAGGGCTTGAATGAGAATATCAGATATATCGTTCAGAAGATCATTGTCTGACCTCCAAAATAATGGCGGGAGTCCTGAATTCAGCTTAGACCTGCACATCCGTGGAACTTGCGTCGGGCCATGTGATCTTAGGATGTTTAGATATCTGATACGGGAGCAAGCGTCGTAAGGAGTGTCCAGGAGGTGCTTCCAGATGTGTTCAGAAGCTGCTGCGCAAGAAATACGACGATAGTCAATGTGTCGAGGAATGATGATGGCATGTAGGGCGCGAGCTGTTAATGCGAGAGACAATAGATCCTTGGGATGATCAATAAACTCAACGATGTGAGCAAGGATGTCTATAGGGATCGTGGTCATTCTCCACGACGTTGTGCAGTGTAAACAAACGACTAGATGTAGCAGGATGTAGATCTGCGACAATCTAGCGCCGCATGAAGCGGGTATTCCCTGTACTCAACCAATAGACCCCTATACCGGCTGATCTATCGATTTAAAACTCCTTATATCATTTTCAAAACTCAATTTCATCTCCAGAAATTAGCATCCGGATGGTACAGCAGAACCCTGCTTGGTGCAGGGAACCCTCCGCCCAAAATTGATGTTCAAGTTTCCTCCCGCATTTACGAGCAATCCTCGTAACGAAAAAACGATCCGTAATATTATATATCTCTCTTTTTCAATGACGTTTTAAAACTTTTGTTCCATGATGATTTAACGAATGTCCGAACGCACAGTCTGAAAATTCGAAAGACATTTCAGAATCCCGCTTTAAGTAACGCAAGTCTTTCAAACCAGTTCTTTCTTCGCCGAACAATTTCAAGTTGCCGATAATTTTACATGTACAGTTTGGAGACGTAAGATAAATATTCTAATTATCAACAACATACAGACCCTGTTCAGGCATTGAAACATACGGTGATAATCAATGGTGCACATGGAATCTAGTGCATATTCTATACCCCCAGATTTATCCCATGGTGGACAAACACGCCTACTCCATTTGGGTAACAAGCCTGTAGGTCCGAGCTACTAACTACGTGCGTCGACAGCTATGGGTTGTCAAGTTGTTAGAATTCATGTATCCTTCGAACTGGTTGAATCGAGATGCGCTTTGGACCGTAATACCAGTCTTTCCAATTTGTTTATCATAATTTAGCGTCCATGTTTAGACATGGAGGAGGTAAAATGCAACCAACTTACCGATCGTGTCTATAGACAATACAGGTCATTCCAACAGGAAGGTTCGCCTGGATCAGGAATAACCTCCTCGTGTTTATGTCTCATCACCTTAGCAACATCATCCCGCTCCAGACGGAACGTTTTTAACAAGCGGTCGTTTTCAAGTCTCATTCTGATGTGCGAGAGCTTGGGAAAATCGTACAGAGCTTTGAAAGGAAGATGGCTATCTATTGATATACCATCAAAAGGTCCTACAAGGACGCGTAGATCCTTGAAGCCAACGAGAAAAAGGACACGCTCCATGACCTGATATGAAGCATTAACACAGCTCTTCAATCCAACAACTGATAGGGGTTCCGTAGCAACGTACCCCGTAAATGATTGACCGTCGGTCTGTCAAACCGCTCCAATTCAAGAGGCTCAACGTTATATAGAGCTTTTGAATATTGGGTGCCATTTCAACGAGAGTTTGAATCGACTTTGTGTCTTTGAAATTGGCAGTTCCAAACACGCAAGTTTTCAGATTAGGAAGGCTACTTCCACTTTTCGTTAGGCACTTATACAATTGAATAGTCATTTTCACGTGCACGAGGCGCGCGGCGACACCAGTTGTAAGGGTAGGCGGATGCAAGTCCAAATCGATATAAAAAGATTCGAGACTCGGGAGGAAATCATTAGATTCAATGGCCCAACCAGGGGACAGCATGTTGTTAGTTGATAAAGTCACAAGTTTGGAGTGGCGGGAGAGAAATGTCTGCAAGCAGGCTAGATAGTCTTCTTTCATAGGACAGTTCATGTGGCCAGAAAATACGAAATGCTGAAGATTTGGCCAATAGCCCAAAAGAAATGCATAGGAGAGTCCTTGAGTACGTCCAACGGAGAGCCCAGAAGTTAGATTTATGTAGGTCAGGTTAGGCGCATTAAGAAGCATTTGCCAAAGAACGCCGCTATCACTTCGAAACGGGTTTTTGATAGTATATTTTCGAAGGGAGGGCAGATAGTCGTAAAATAACTGAATTGCGAGATAAATAAAGATGTTGACCGTTTACAGGAAGGTCAGCTTACCGAAAATCTGTTCAGATCTCTCGAGACTTTGTTTCTTCTAAAGTCTTCCCCAATACCTGTATTTGACATTCCAAAGTGCACTTCTAATTCTTCCAAATCGCAACCCGCTTTCCCAATCGCCTCAGAGATGAGCCCAAAAATCTCTTTGCTTAGACTCGCGTCGAATCGGAGGACTTTCAAATTGACCATTTTAGAAAGGGCTTCAACGAAGGTACCGGAGGTATCATTCGAATGATAATTGCTTGAAGATGACGACGATCCAGAATCCGATTTGCAACGTGGAATTTTTGTCCGGCCATGATCTTTTAGGATGTCCAGATATCTGATGCAAGAGCAGGCATCGTAGGGGTGCTCAAGAGATGTTGCCAGACGCGCCCGGAAAATACTGTGCAAGAAATACGACGATAGTCAATGTGTCGAGGAACGATGAGGGCATGTAAGGCGCGAGCGGTTAGTGCGAGAGATAATAGATCCTTGGGATGGTCGATAAACTCTATGACACGGAGAAGGACATCTATAGGTACTTTCGTCATCTTCTAGTAGGGAGCTGTGGCCGTGACACGTCAAAAAACGCGAAGACTGAGTGCAAGTTGGGACTCGGACGACCGTGGACGACCGTGGACTTCCGCGGACATGGTAGAAAAGCATCGATTTGTTCGTTTGCGTATATTTGGCACGTCTTTATCCTCGTAATCAGCCCGTATGATTGACGGCGTTATCGTAAATGACGGTTCTGCAACCTACCGCGATCCCGCACGGTTGAATGGGGCTCCTCAAGTCGTGAATGACTCAAAGGAAAGTGAAAAGAGGAGTGAAGATCGACTGAACCCAGTCGCGGATGATCAACGTCAACGACTATAGCATCAGCTCTCCGGTAGAAATCGTTTTTTTAGTTCAATAGCTTGGTTGCTTACAGGACGCCTCTGGTAAAACATAAACCTAAACTAAGCATGGAGCGCGTGACGAGGTTTTTCCGAAGTTTTAAATAACGAACAACGTGAGATCTAAGACTTTCGAAATATCTTCAGTCTCTTGAATACGTTACATTGGGCGTCTAATGGTATCTGCACTTGGCTTGCTTCAAGTTATTATTACTGGCGCACCTCTGAATATCTTGATATTAATGTCAAGACCTGACTGATATATCCTCGCTTTCAGTTGCATTATATAAGATACAAAGATACATGAGGAATATATACTCAACAATGGACGAGAAACCATCATGATAGCATGCATAAACAGCAATCAAATCGGGTAATGACAAGTCCTCTGACAGCTGCTCAAAATCGAAAAAAAAGAGAATGTCCACCAACAATTCCGAACAACTATTCGCATTGACGGCTACTGTTTATGTACCATCCGAACTAGTCAAGCTGAGGCTTCCCTTAATTAAAAAGAGCCACTCTGATGGTGAGTCAATCTGAATCGGATCCAATGTCTGAGGTAATGAATCAATATAAGCAACCGGCACCATATTCATGGCTACATAGTATAAAGGTCGTCCCAAGAGTGAAAATCACATTCGTCACAAATCACCTCCTCATGCCTCATCGCCTTAGCGATTTCATCCTGGTACAAACGGAAACTTTTGATGCCGCCATCTTTGAATCCTACTCTGGTATACAGAAGCTTGGGGAAGTCGTATAAAGTTACGAAAGGAAAATGATTATCTACAGACATGTCATCAAAAGGTCCTATAAAAACACGTAGATTCTTGAAACCAGCGAAAAAAGGGACACGTTCCATAATCTAATTGGATTCATTAGTACAATTCTCAAACGTAATAACTGAAATGGGTCTCTGAGCCTTGATGACATACCTCATTAGCGGTCAGCGGCCGGGGGTTTCGAACATAATAAATGGGTCCAAAAGTTATGCAGAGATATTTTATATTGGGAGCCATGTCAATAAGACGTTGAGTCGATTCCTTGGGATTAACAAGCCAAAATAAACAAGTTTTCAGATTAGAAAGGATGATTCCATGTTCTGTTAGGTACCGATACAATCCATCTTTCATTCTCAGGTGCACGAGACGTGCAGCGATATTAGTCGTAATGGTACATGGACGCAGCTGTAAGTGGATGTATAAAGATTTGAGATTCGGTAGAAAATCATCGGATTCGATGGTCCACCCAGGATGTAAAATATCGCTAGTTGATAATGTAACAAGTTTTGAGTGACGGCAGAGAAATTTCTGCAAACAAAGTGGGTAGTCTTCCCTTGCGGGATAGCGCATGTAAGTATAGAACCCTAGATGTTGAAGATTTGGCCAGTAGCCTGAAAGGAATTCATGAGAGAATCTCATAGATATGTTCATGTGGGTTAGATTAGGCGTGTTCACAAGCATTTGCAAACAGAGGACGCTATAGCACCAACGCCCGTTAATGGTATATTTACGAAGCGAGGGTAAGTAGTCACAAAATAACTGAACCACAAGATTAATAAAACATTTACTCATGAGCAATCGATAATAGCTTACGGAGGACATTTTTGAATCTTTCAAGACTCTGTCCTTCATAAATTGGTACTCGATGGCCATGTTTGACAATCCAAAGTGCACTTCTAATTCTTCCAAACTACAATTCGCTTTCCCTATAGCTTCGGATATAAGGCAAAAGAATTCGCCGCTTTGATTTCTTGTTTGGAATTTAAGAACTTTCAGGTTGACCATTTCAGAAAGGGCATGAATGAAGGTATCAGAAACACCATTCGGACAATAGTCGCCCGAATCGGAAGACGATGGTGACGGTCTTGAGTCCGACTTGGGTTCTTCGGGTATGCCCGATCGTGGAATTTGTGTCCGACCATGAAAATTTAAGACGTTCAAGTATCTGATACGAGAGCAGGCGTCGTAGGGAGTGTCCAGAAGATGTTTCCAGACATGTTCAGATGAGACTGCGCAAGAAATACGACGGTAGTCAATGTGTCGAGGAATGATGATCGCATGTAAGGCGCGAGCTGTTAATGCAAGCGATAATAGATCCTTCGGATGGTCGACAAATTCGATGATGTGAAGGAGGACATCCGCAGGTATTGCTACGGTGGTCATCGATATCGACTATGAGTGCGAGTTGAGTTGGGAAAATATTTGTTTGCAAATATTTGGCGTTCAGACTAGCATCGTATTTTTATTCGAATTTCTGGTCTTTTAAATGACTGGCATCCGCGCAGTTACTTGATTTCGTCGACCTTCTCGCAAACTGACACGCAATTCGCATCCCATTGAAACATTCCAGACGCAGATGATCCAAAGAAAAGAAAAAAGAAGAGACGATGAAATTAATCATGCGATGACTGTTTTAACAATCAAATCAGCTACTCTTCAAGGCGAATAGCATCAAAGTTAGACGACGGGCGTTCGACATGGGATTATCTGTTCACGTGCGCCTCAGTTATGGGTCAACTAGCCTGAAAAAATGACAAGATGAACTGTAAACTTTGGTATGCATTCTTATTATTTCCATACATTACAAATGAGATAATGATACATGCTGAGGGTATAAAGTGTATGCGGAAAACATTTGATAAATCAACAATATTCATAAATTAGCGAATCGTTATGAGGCGGGTTGGGTGCCTATGAAATTTTGTTTGAAATGCAATTAAAGGCGATGTAGATAGCAAAGTGAGAACATGAAAGCGATAGGGACTGTAAAGCATCAGCCTGATGCTCGACAATAGAATCAACGATACGCACCAAAAACGAAAAGGCTGATTCCTTCTATTCCCTCTCCAATTCTTCTAGCTCTCTCTCAAGCGCAGCTTTCTTTTCTTCTAGCTCGCGACGTTTATATTCTTTTCGTAGGGCTTTCTCAACGAGTGTCAAATCTTGGCCAGTGAGATCAATGATTGATGCGCTTGAGTCAGTCGGCAAGAAGCCTTGCGTCTCCGGCGTCGCTGGAACTGACGTTGAAGTTGCAAGGGGTGCATTGGGATGTTTCGCCGGGGTTTGCGTTGAGGCTACAGCTTGTACCGGGTATCTATCGAACGTTTGTACCGAGACAGGGTGAGACGTTAGGCCACTTGGATCAGAAGGTGAAGATTGAGGGTCATTTTCTGGGAATAGACGTGTCAGGTCGAAGGATGAGAGATCAACTTGGATGTCCTGCAGTGACAATGACAGTGATTGCTCAGATGCGAAGGGTAGTTGATCTATGAGTGGTGGAGAATCAGATATAGGACTTTCGATGCCAGCATCGACATCCGTCTTATCTGTTAAAGCTGTTGCCATTTCAGGTTCGACGCCGGCTCCAGCGAACATATGATATAGTTGTGAGAAGTCCGTGGACGCAATCTCACTGTTAGCCGCAAGGTCAACGTCCATTGTTGGCCCTCCTGCAAAACCAAAAGAATCGAGTGGATTGGACCAATCAAAAACGCCTACTTCAAGCGGAATTGAAGTATCCGGCGGTGTAATTTCCACAGGTTGGGGCTCTTCAGTTCCGAGAGTAAGTAGAGAATCGAAATCTACGACCGAAAAACTCGATCGCCGGTCATTTGATGTCGGTGTGGACACAGAAGAGAGCATGACATCGGAGGGTAATCCAGCCCGAGGAGAAGAGGTATCGGTATTTTGTGTGAAATCAGAACGTATACGTTTGGCTGTCGGAGTTATATCAAAGTCGAAGCTCGTGTCGTATGATCGTTTCTGACCACGGGCGGGTATGAAAGAACTAGCAGGGGAAGATGGGCTGAGTTTGAACGAATCGCCCAGTGGGAATGACATTTCGGAAAGTATAGGGGAGGATGAGGCGGGGGTAACGGCATTAGACCTAAGTAATGAAATTAGATAGGCATAAAGTGTTTTTGTCAACATACCTTAATCGTTTACGAGGTCGTTCTTCATCCCCACTATCAGACCATGATAGCGAAGGAACGCGGTTATCAGAGAATTCCGAGGTAAATGAGAAGGATGATAAAGAGGAAGCTGGAGATGAGCCTCTGAGATGGAATAAATTGTGATCCTCAAACGAGCTTTTGCGTTTACCATCGAAAACTAGCGTCGATTCGTGCGTATAATCATCATCCTCAATAGTACTTCCCGAGGAGGTAAACGAGGATAGGGAAGGGGTCCGACTTAGACTACTCTGACTCTCCCGATCTTGCTGGATCCGTCGTGGCGTCTTACTAGCCTGAATCGCGTTTTTAGCTTGCCGATTCTTTAATTTGCCCTCGCTATGTTTTTCGGACGAGATGGCGCTGATCAATTGATCCAAGTCCCCTATCCACGCACTAGTCCGTGTCTTCTTCTCATACATAGTCTCGACATTCTTCTTCATCTCCATAAACTCGGCGATAATTTGGGAATCGACTGGTCGGTTGGGATCTTCTTTGACAAAAATTCTTTTAGAAATGTCTATCATCTCCTCACGGTTTCCTTTGCACCGACTCTTGAGGATTTCAGCCCAACCGCACCGTCTGCGTGCATTGGTAAACCAATTTGAGACGCTGGTAAGTGTGACACGAGAACTACTGCTCATGTCGACAATGAATTGTTTTTCTTCACGAGATGGATAGGGATTGTGGATATTTGCAACGAAATATTTGTAGGCATGTTCGATGAATTCGGGCAGGGGATGAGGGTCCGACGCAGATTCGATATCCGTTCCTGACACCGTATTTAATGAAGAGGCTGAGATGGGAGAAGACTTGGGGTGTCGGTGGGATTGAAGTGATGGTTTCAATGATCGCAAAGCGTCTAAAGGCTGAGCGGGAGCAGCCTCGTCGGTATTCTGCAGTTCTGTTTCGAAGTCGGAGAGAACATTAGTAGAAAATGAGGCGGTTGCATTTTGCAGTTTAGTAAAACCTTCGCTCATCGCCTTAATGTTATCCAATGCGGATGCAATCATTTTTGAGGTATCGTCGTGGAGGTTTCCCCGACTTTGTATTTGCTGACAGCGGGCGAGCTCGCTGTCGAAAGACGACCAAGAATTTGAGAGAGTAGCCGTCAGGAATTTTTGCTGTAAAGACAACAGAATATCTTCGATTTGTTGACCGTCGGTGTCGATCATGAGGAATATGAATGGTGGTTGTAGGATGAAGTACGGGGGTCGCCTAGAGTCTTAAGCGCTTAAGCAGCAAGACTGCAGTGCGAGCGTGAACAATAGAACGCTTTTGTGCTGAGGTAATCACTCTTGAGTAAACAAGTGATGATAAATTCATGGAGTCCAGCATAGTTGCTGATAATTGCTGACCTTGGAAGCTAATCATAAAATGAAGCTAATTTCTAAGAACCTAATCTCGAGACAAAACACGACACGGCTGAGGTTGGTGTTAATGTAACCTCACAGTGAGTCGGACGAGACAGTGTCTCCAAAGTGTCTTTAGATCTCAAATTGTTTGTCGTGCTTCAACATCGAGTATACCCGTGAATATTGATTCGGTGCATATTGAGAAAGAAAATTTTCATTCCTCTGCTTGCTCGACTCAAGCTGCACGCGATTATTAGGATTTCTTTTGTGATGAAGTAAGCAAGCCAGGCTAGCGCTGGTTTCTTTCATCTCCTCCACTTCCCTCCCCATATCCAATTACTTTCTAGTCAGAATTGCTCGACAAGTGATTTATCTATGGATTGTCAACTTAATAGTTACACATACTCGTGTCTCCCTCCTCCGCAACCCATACACTCCGACCTGGTGACCTTAGGTGTATCCCCAGGTGTAGCCCAAAGAATGTCGTCGCTTTATTTACAGAGAGCGGAGGCTCTGAAAAAAGCCACTGAAACTATCATGCGCTCGGAATCAGTCTCCATACCTTGTCTCAGTGACTGTATGGAATCCGAAAGTCTTCTACAGCGTTTGTTCGCCGCTCGTAGAAGGAACTACGAAGCAACGCTCCGTCAATGGTTTGATGAGGCCACCGACGTCGCTCGGGCCCACTTTTGTTGTAGCAATACAACGCAGATTAACTCGCCTTCTATCTCCTCTGGCCATAATAAATCATCCCCGTTCAAGCCTGTGAGTCTACATTTTTGAACAACACGTTACTCCTTCGCACTCACCAAATATGATGTAGGAATACCTTCCACTATTCGAATACGCGTTTTCCAAAGATCGATTCCCAAGTCGCGAAGATAAAAAGCACCTCGCTCGTATTTCCGGAATGACCTATCGTCAGGTTTCTGTTTGGGTGCGTGCCTCATTTGAAAAGAACTGATTAGGATTTCAATTTTATTTCCAGTTTCAAAACCGACGTTGTCGCTCAGGAAAAGTCAACGCAGTGAACATACGGCCTGTAGCTGTTGGACGATTAAGAAAATCCCATTACGCAAGCTTACAATCTTCCAATTTAGCCGCTTTGGATTGGGTTCCAGGGAGTTCTTCTTGTATCGATTTGACTGGCGATGACGATAGACAAGTTTTGTCGCCTCCTTTCTTCGCAATGAAGTTGAAAACAGAAACTATAAATGTAAGCTAATGATTATCAGCGCCTTATGTTACTGATTTCGAATTTACAGAATCATGAAACTCGGTCTCCGACCGAAAAGACTTCGCCAGTGCCGTCTATAATCGACGTTGGTTCGTCTTGTCAGTTTCCTGCCCCGTACAAACCGAAAGCAGTGCCCACGGATCTTTTTGCAATGAAGATTGACCCATCCTTATGGAGCAGGAATCGTATGAGAAAACGCCCCAGATTCAGCGAGCGCGTAATTGTGTTGGATGAGATTGTTCAAGACACGAGAAATATGATTATTGGCGACCGGACAGGAAGACGAGATACCGAATCTTTACCTAAAAGACACAGCACATCATTAACCTACCCCATGACTAGGTTCCCGTTTACACCCTCAAGTCGGAGGACGACGTCATCTAGCACGGGCTTTTCAGACATATCTATATCCACTTCAAGCCACCTCTCAAGTGTTGAGTCGATTGACTGGATTGACTCATCGGAAAATTGTACGGGGTTGTGGAATGACGATAGACATGATAAAGACGAGCCCCCTCTTTCGCCAATTTATCTCAGTGATAACTCGAGCTCCGAATCTTTTTCTTCAGTTTATAATAGCTCGGAGTTTTATCCCGGTTCACTTGACTCGGGTGAAGAATCAGATTTCACCCCTTGCCAGAAAGACACCGACGGCCTTAAGCTAGGGGCTTCTGGGTATGTTCGATCAAGCATTCAAAAACCCGAGATTGAACGTTGGGGTAAACTGCTGGCAGTTATTCCATCCTATTTATGACATATACCCAATTGCATGTTTGTTCTCACGTCAAGTATATACATATCATCTAATCTTGTAGTTCAAAATATTAAATAAATACCCCTGTATCAAAAGATCATTCTTATGCTGTTTTTCTTCTCCAAAGTTACTCGCTCAGCTGCCTGTGATAATAATTGATCTGATGAATTATTTTTTCAGACTGAAGTCTAGTTGTACTTAATGGCAGGAAACGATTGCTAGTCAAAAGCGGGTATATTTCCCACGTTTCGTGATTGGAGTCCGGTTTCACCTTTTGGTTCTCCGTTCTCCATTGTTCACCTTGAGCGCCTTTATCCTAAGTCTACTCACCTCAAAGTCGACGATGGCACGACATACTGATCTCCTTGCTAACGCCTTACAAATAGAAACGGAGATCTTCAACACGCTTACCCCACATGACAGAGATAACATTCTTGACCGGTGGACTAGACTCGAAAAACAGCTCGATACAGCGTCGGAAAATGGAAAATTATCATCGACGATGAAGAACCAAATGTATTCCATCTCTGAACGAATTCGCTTGTACTCTCAGAGTTTCTCGGACGTTATTCCCAAAGCTGCGAGTTTGGAACCCAATTATATGAATGTCCTTGATGATAAACAACTTGCGCTAGATTCTCCCCAAGCTCCTCCTGACTCTCGGCCCCAAAAGCCCTTTTTTACATCGTTAGGACGTCCCTCACAAATACAAGCTTCACAAATTTCGATTTCCGCATACGATCCAACACCTTTACCCGAATTCATCGAACACGCTTACAAATATTTCGTGGCAAATATCCATAATCCCTACCCAACTCGTGAGGATAAACAAGCTATTGTCGACATGAGCAGTAGCTCTCGTGTTACGCTCACCAGCGTTTCGAATTGGTTTACCAATGCGCGCAGACGATGCGGCTGGGCTGAAATCCTCAAGAGCCGATGCAAGGGAAACCGGGAGGAAATGGTCGACATTTCCAAAAGAATTTTCGTTAAAGAAGATCCTAACCGACCTGTCGATGCTCAAATCGTGGCGGAGTTTATGGAAATGAAGAAGAATGTCGAGACTATGTACGAGAAGAAGACACGGACGAGCGCGTGGATTGAGGACCTGGATCAGCTATACGGCACTATCTCATCTGAAAAACACCGCGAGATTGATTTGACGAATCGGCAAACCAAAAATAAAATTCAGGCCGAAGCGTTATGTAAGGTCGACAAGACTCCACGACGAATGCAGCGGGATCAGGATAATCAAAATAACCTGAGTCGTACCGCTTCTTTATCTTCCCTCGCTTCCTCAGGCAGTACTCTCGAGGATGACGAATTTGCGGTTGAATTGAATTCTGTTTTTGACGGCAAACGGAAGAGTTTGTTCGAGGATCGCAGCTTACTCCACCTTAGAGGCTCATCTCCAGCCTCGTCTTTATCGTCCTTCTCTTTCGCCTCAGAATTTTCTGAGAGTCGTGTTCCTTCGTTATCATGGTCTGATAGCGGAGATGAAGAACGACCTCGTAAACGACCAAGGTATGTTCACAAAAACTTTTATAAGAAGCACTTCTGATTTCTTACTTAGGTCTAATGCTGATACCTCTGTTTCATCCTCCCCTATACCTTCTGAACTGCCGTTCCCACTTGATGATTCGCTCAGGTTCGTTCCATCTTCCCCGGCCAATCTTGTTGTACCCGCCCGTGGTCAGAAACGATCATACGACACAAGCCTCGACATTGATGCAACCCCGACGGCCAAACGTATTCGCACTGCCACGTCTCCCAATGCTGAACAGGCCTCCGATTTTATATCCTCCCCTGCATCCTCAACGCCATTAAGTCATCGGCGATCGAGTTTTTCGGTCGTAGATTTCGACTCGCTGCTTACACTAGGGAACGGGGAACCACACCCTGTGGAAATTACACCACCAGATACTTCAGTTCCACTTGAAGTGGGCGTTTTTGACTGGTCCAACCCACTCGGCTCTTTTGACTTTACAGGGGGACTGGGATTAAACGTTGCCGAACCCGCTATTAGCAGCGAGCATTCGTTATCCGACTTCTCGGAACTATTCCAGATGATTACCTCCAGCGATGTACCATCCGAAGTGGCGGCGATTGACTCAGCAGCAACATCGTCGCTAGATAACACGGACGTCGATGCTGGCATCGAAAGTCCTCAATCTAGCTCTGAACAGTCATCGCCCACACATTCAATGCCAGATCTCCAGGTTGACTTATCGTCGTTTAATTTGACGAGTCTGTGGCCGCAAACACCAGTTTCGCTACCCGGGGCAGCGGATGTAGTTGGAGACCATGCTCTTGATTTGATCAGTCTGCTGTCCAATCCAATTTCAATGCGACCGTTGAATGAGTTCCCATTCGACTACTCGATGCAACCCCCAGCCCAAATGCCAATATCTCACAATTCTCTTGAAACATTACGATCCATACCGCAGGCATCGACGCAGGACGTGGCGCCGCTACCTGGTGGTGTGCCGTTAATCCCGGACAGTAAGAAAGAAGATGATAAGAAGGAATCAGGTCTTGATCTTACAGGGCAAGATTTAGCGATGGTTGAAAGGGCTTTACGAAAGGAGTATAAGCGACGCGAACTCGAAGAAAAGAAGGCTGCGCTGGAAAGGGAACGTGCGAGACTGGAAGAATTAGAGAGAGAGTTGGAAGATGACTAGATGTTGATTAATTTTTGGTCGGTACTTTCATTATAGCGTCGAACGTTATGCTGATGTGGCTTTAGACTGTTTTCATTCTTCTTTCTTCAAGATTTCGCTCTGCTATCCGATAAATTATCATGCATATCTACCTTATATCACCTAATCTATCGCCTAGGCTATGGATATTTCTGATCTTCACATGTTTTTCGCACATACTTTATACCCAACATGTATTATCATCATTCATGTATTGTTAGAAAATGCACAACAAGGTTCAAACTAGTTTATGGGTGCTCAAGTCGGTATAAACAACCGAGAGTTATCGATATGAAGCAGCTATCGACAGGTCTTTGTTTATATTACTGCCTCGATGGGGTACCGGTTTACGGGTTAAAATACGTTAAACTAAAGATTCGAGTTCGTCAATGGATGTATTACTAAGGAGTTTCATTTTAATGAATTCATACTGAGAAGCCTGCAACTCCTGGGATTCGCTTTCCTACTGAATCAGAGAATAAACCCCAGTGATAGGAGAAAAATCCATTCACGTTTCAAGTTGGATGTAAGCGGAAACCCCTAATTTCGCGCACGCAGTGTCATTCCTTACCAATTAATAGAAGTTCGCTGGATATATATCACATCGATCCTCCGATGAGCCAATGAATGTATACGGAATTTAGAAGGTGTACTGTGCACGATGCACCCAGCTCACGTATTATATATTATACGTGGTATGTCGCTGGTTTTGACTTGCACCACCCTTTATACAGGCCTCGTATCAGTATGCCAGCGCTGCCTACCGACATTTTCACACACATCATTGAATTCATTGATGATCTCAAAGATTTATTATCCCTCGCATACACATCTCGGGATTTATTTGCACTAATCGTTCCTCAGCATAGCGATTATCGTCGCATCGTTTGCGCAGCATCAGCGTTACACGTCTGGGAATATCTTTTGGACACTCCCAAAGCCTGCTCCTATATTAGGTATCTGAATGCTACAAGCGCACACAAATTCCAATTTCAAATTCCACGATTATGTCCATCTAATCAGGACTACGCTGCCCATCGTAACCTGTACGTGAACTACGGGAGACCGCAACCTCTTTTTAAAGATGAAGACGGTATATTTCTTGAGGCCCTTTCAAAAATGGTCAACTTGAAAGTGTTAGCATTCGAGACGGCGGGTCAAGGCCAAGCTCCCATCGCAGCTATATCGGAGGCGATTGAAAAGGCGGGTTGTGAATTAGAAGAAATCGAAATGCATTTCAAATTTATAAATCCAGATGAAGAAAATTTCGAAAATCCCGACCCGCTGTATGAAGGAGAGCTGTTCACTCAATATTTCGAAAAAAATAAATATCCAGTGAATAGAAAGGGATTTTCGGTGAGCTGGTTTTTTTTTCCGATAACTTACATGCCAACTTATTATTTACCTTGTGATAGTTATTATACAATCATCTACCTTCACTTCAAAAATATCTTATTCATGCCGATTCCTCCCCTCAGAGCAACGTTTTCCTCCAAATGCTTTTGAATGCACCCAATTTGACCCACATAAATATAAATGAAGTCAACTTGGCCGTACTTCTTTTTTGTCACTGGCCGAACCTTCAACACCTTGTAGTCTATACTTGCGATACCCTTGAAGACAATTTCTCCGAGCGCGATTATACACCAGAAATACGGGCGTTCTTTACTCGTCATTCCAAACTTATCACCTTAAAGGCCGATTACATTCTCGTCCCCGGCTGGGCACTCGAATCGGATACTTTCCTTCCGAATATCAGATCCCTTGGGATTACGAGCTCCGTTTTCAACTCCCCTATAATAACCTCTTATATTGGTGCACGCCTCACTCATTTGGACATGAATGACGAGTTATGTCGGTATCTCAACCACAATGGGATTGTATTAGGCAACCTAGAAAGTTGTCGATATTGGTTCGCAGATCCCCTGGAATCGGCTAAGGATCTTATCAATCTTGTCAATATAATCCCTAATATTCAAAAACTTCACATTGGTCTTGGATATTACATTTACAAAGCTGAAAATGGACTGATCACCATTGACGAGGTACGCCGAGACAAGATTTACCTTGTTTGGCAAAATCATAACAATGGTTTTTTTAGATCATCAAATGTGTCGCTCCTTTTAGAGGTCTCAAAAGTCTGCGCATCCTCGTAGGACCTTTCGACAGAATCTGCATGGATGATCAATCTCTCCTCAATTTTTTAAAAAGCATGCCTGGTCTCATGTACACTCAGGTTCAAGACACGCATCACTGGCATTGTCCTCACGAAACATTGCTTGTACGTTTAGAGAGGGATGATATTACTGGGATGGTGAGATGTGAACCTATGAAAAGTATCCCTGACGAATGTAACATACAATCTTGGGGAGGATTTTACAGGCGTGGCATACATAAGCCGGACGTGTTCCCGATGAGTATATTATTGGGTTTTCTTCAGTGGGGGTAGTGTAATTTAGCAACTTTTAGCTTAGGAATGAACTAAGTTAGTTGGAAATCTACGTACTGCTATGCTATGGTAAACACGAAGCAAATGCAAATTTCAAGTTGTATATGTTTTACACAACAACGGCCACTGGCCAAGTAGTAGGCCCATTTCGTGGGAGCACTGTGGGAACATCTCAATTTCCACTCACGTTTGGATGTAAGCGGAAACCCTAATTCTGCCCACGAAGTGTCATTCCAGTTACTACAGCCAATTAATAGAAGTTCACTGGATAAATATCACATCGACCCCCCGATGAGCCAATTTTGGATGTATACGGAATTTAGAAGGTGCATCGGACACGTATTATATATTATACGTGGTATGTCGCTGGTTTTGACTTGCATCACCTTTAAACAGACCTCGTATCAGTATGCCAGCGCTGCCTACCGACGTCTTCATACACATCGTCGCATTCATCGATGATCTCCAAGATCTACTATCTCTTGCATACACATCTCGGGCTTTATTTGCATTAATCGTCCCTCAGTATAGTGATTATCGTCGCATCGTTTGCGCAGCGTCAGCGTTACACGTCTGGGAATATCTTTTGGACACTCCCAAAGCCTGCTCCTATATTAGGTATCTGAATGCCACATCCGCACACAAACTCAAGTTCCAGATTCCACGATTATGTCCACTGGATTGGGATTATGCTGTCCATCGTAGTCTGTACGTGAACTTTGGAAACCCGCAACCTCTTGTTGAAGATGAAGACGGTATATTTATTGAGGCCCTTTCAAAAATGGTCAACTTGAAGGTCTTAGTATTCGAGACGGCGGGCCGAGGCCAGGTCCCCATCGCAGCTATATCGGAGGCGATTGAAAAGGCGGGCTGTGAATTAGAAGAAATCGAAGTACATTTCCAGTTTGTAAACCAAGACGGAGAAGATCTCGACCTGGTGGATGAGGGAGACCTATTCACTCAGTATTTCGAAGAAAATAAACATCCAGTGAATAGAAAGGGATTTTCGGTAAGTTTTTCCCGATCAATTACATATCAATTATCATTTATCTTGTGATAGTTATTACACGATCATCTACCTTCACTTAAAAAATATGTTATCCATGCCGATTTTTCCCCTCAGAGCAACGTTTTCCTCCAAATGCTTTTGAACGCACCCAATTTGACCCACATAAATATTACTCAAGTTGACTCAGGCGTACTTCTTTCATGTTATTGGCCAAACCTCCAACACCTTGTAATCTATAATTGCGATACCCTTGGACTTGAAGACGATCTTTCTGAACGTGATTATACATCAGAAATACGGGCATTCTTTACCCGTCATTCCAAACTTATCACCTTGAAGGCCGATTACATTCTCGTTCCCGGCTGGGCAGTCGAATCGGAGAGCTTCCTTCCGAATATCAAATCCCTTGGGATTGCGAGCCTTATTTCCGACTCCCCGATTATAACTTCTTATATTGGTGCACGCCTCACTCATGTGGACATGAATGCTGAATTGTGTTGGTATCTCAACCACAACGGGATCGTGCTAGACAATCTAGAAAGTTGTCGATATTGGCACGCCGATCCCATGGAATCAACTGAGGATCTCGTCAATGTAATTCCTAATGTTCAAAAGCTTCACATAGTTTTTGGATATTACACTAACGAAGCTGGCAGCCGCCGACAGCTGACCATTGACGAGGTACGCCAAAGCAAGATTTACCTTTCTTGTTCGGCGGGAATTATAACAATGATTTTTTAGATCATCGAACTTGTTTCTCCTTTTAGAGAGCTCAAAAGTTTGCGCACCCTCATAGGACCTTTCGACGAAATCCGCATGGATGATCAATCCCTTCTCAAGTTTTTATATAGCATACCCGGTCTTGTCTACACTCGGGCTCAAGACAAGCACTATCCGCACGGAAAGGTACCTGTGCATTTAGAGAGGGATGATATTGCTGGGGTGGTGACATGTGAACATATGAAGATTGTTCCTGACGAATGTAACATACACTCTTGGGGAGGCTTTTACAGACGTGGCATATATGCCTCAGATGTAGCCCCGAAGGGTTCATTATTGTCATCAACCGGTAATTATCGTATCTTCGGGACAATGTAAATAGTCTAGGATGTATGAAGTAAAAAAGATAGATTTAGTTGCACGGAGCAAATGCAAATTTCAAGTGTATGTTTACACGATAAATATAACCGCCGCCAAGTCCTAATAGGCCTAAGCGCCCCAGCTGTTCCATTTCGTGGGAGCACGGGGAAATCTCAACAGGGCCACCCATGTTGCCTTTTGACATTCTCGTGAACATTATCGAATATGTCGACGATCCTAAAGACTTATTATCTTTCGCTTTGACATCGAGCGCAATGCATACCGAAATCGTTCCCCGACATATTGATTATCGTCGCATTCTATGTCGGATATCCTTCATTGAGCTCATCCATATCTGGGAACATCTTTTGGATACTCCTTACGCCTGTTCCCGTATCAGATATCTAGACGTCGCTTCATCAGAGATGAAGATTCCACGAATGTGCAAGATCATCTCGATCCCGAATACGTCGGTTTCTGACCAGACTTACACTTCTCCTGTTTTTCTTCGAGCGCTGTCAAAAATGAATAATTTGCTAGTGTTAAAGCTCGATGCTCCGACAGATCGAGATCTTTGCTCGATATCTGAGGCAATTGGAGAAGCGAACTGTGCCCCTTATTTGGAAGAATTAGACATATGTGTCGAGGTTGTAAGGAGGAAACAGTTATTGACCAGTATTTCAAAGAAAATAAAATCTCAAATGATATCGGAGAGCGGTCACCGGTAAGTTGGTATCTGATACGGAAATGAATATTTACTCATTATATGATGTAGTTATTCTATGGTCATCTATCTTCTCTCCGAAAATATACTCTCAGAGTCCAATATGGTACAGCTTCAAGTCGAAACACGATGCATAACGTTTTTCTCCAAATGCTTTTCAATGCACCCAATCTGACCCATATGAATGTATCCACTCTTCGCTCGCCTGCCCTACTTTTAGGTCATTGGCCGAATCTTCAGCACCTCGTGCTTCCTTACCTCGTGACACCTCAAGGAGCTACTGATTTGGAGAAGGGCTATATATATTACTTTCGAACATTTTTACGCCGTCATTCAAAACTCGTTACTTTCTCAACTGACGGGGCTATCAGACCTGGTTGGGCTAACGAATGGGATGATTTCCTTCCGAATCTCAGATCCCTTGCATTTTCCTCTTACCCTTCCCCAAGTGTTCCTATTATACCGACTCGCATCGCAGAACGCCTTACTCACTTGCGAATGACCATCGAGCTGCATTCGGTATTTGTAGACCGTGAAATAGTTCTTTCTAATCTGGAAACTTGCATATATATGTACGCCAACCTTGGAGTATCGGTCAGAGACCTTGCCACCGTAATTCCTAATATTAAAAAACTTCACATAATATTTGCATTTACGGAGAGAAACGTTTTTCGCTCCCTTGGATCGATAACCGCTGACGAGGTATGTATGTGATTCAACCATTATTTCTCCTGCCGAAATACATATGCATTGCATTAGATTGCGCGGTGTCTTCCCTTTCTTGCTAAACTACGATACCTACGTGTCCTCTCAGGACCTTTCTCCGGTGGTAGCGTATCTGTCTATGACAATCCTCTCCCTGGACTTCTATACGAATTCCCCAGTCTGTCGTATGTTTGGGGGAGTCTAAACAAAGATAAACGTACTAATGAGTGTCTACGTTTGGTGCGAGACGATGTTGCCCAAACGACGAGATTTGAACGTACAAAGGACGAGTGCGGTGCGTGGCTTTGGGGTGGATTTTACCGAAATGATAATCCGTGAGTCAATTTTATTTTCTTGACTGTGCAACCACTACAACGAGGTGTCGAAAGACGGTCCTCTCAATTCTTCTGAAGTTTCCCTACAATACCAGGAGTTTGCTATCCGAATTGATTGCGCAAACAAGAAGGAAATTTGCTCAAGCCCAATAATTGCTTTTGGAGTGACAATCAAATTGTCCCCCGAAACTGCCGTCATATTAAATCCAGATGAATACGATAATACCCAGATATAAAGTCCGGGATCCAATCTTGACTACTCATATATCATATCATAAGTCCATACCATAAACGTATGTAAGCCAAGTTTCTCGACCAAAGCGTGAACCTGACAGATAAGATAAATATCGAAATCAAATGAACGGAGGTGAATGAATGATGGAACATCAAAGCGAGTCCAATTCAGGGGTATTAAGATGTCACAATGATGCTGGATATGGGAATCGTATAAATGAAGAAGACAAGGTGACTATGAAACGAGAATGAAAATAAGGAACTGGAACAATAATTGGTCAGATTTAATACCGTAATATGAATATGATAAGAGAGAACAACATACAAAGACAATGAGAACGCCAAAGACTTTCAGCATCAACCACCTATTACTTGATATACTGGCGTAATATTTCAGCAACTCCCGCTGAGCGCCAGAGATGTTGTTTGCTATGTCGACGGTGTCTGCATCTATCCGCTGAACAGTCTCTCGTTGCTCGGCTACCATAGTGGCTAATTGGGTGAAAATTTGGCCTAGCTCTGCGATGGTGGACTCGATAGATTCAATAGCCGTGGAGCGGGATTGTATATACGAATCCTGTCACATAAGATTAATTGAGATGGTTTAAAGTGAAATGGGGTCACACACCTGTTGTTCCATCAGTTGCATTTGCATGTATGGGTCGTTCCCTTTTCCAGCAAGACCCTCTTCCGCACTTCCGATATCTAATGCTAGCAGGTCTCCATCCTGAACTTCACGGCCCTTTCCTTTGGCATTCTGTGAATCTGTTCTTTGTGATGCAAATAGTAAGGAGCCTAAACAATGCGAGTTGGTATTCTGTGCCATATGTCAATGTTATGCTCTTACTTGTAGGTGCAGCCTGAGTCGCGGCCTGCGACGTTGTGTACATAAATTGTTCTGTCCTGTCTCTGGACTCTTTCATATTCTGGAAAATTACGGCTGAGGATGTAATAATTATGAAAAAGGACATGACACCATACCTGTGTTCGTAGCTCTAATACGTCTTTGAAGCTCATACTTGTGTTGGCAAGTTTGCTTTGCAATAGGGTAACAACGTTCTTGTTGTGTTCTTCTACTTGTGTCGATTTCCCTCCTAATTGAGTTTGTGCACGAACGTAGGCTTGTAAGGATGCTATATCCTTGTTGATTTTTGCGATATCTTGTTTTATCCAGTGCGTCAGTTCCTTTGGTAATGGGGGTGTTAACTTAAAGTACGACATAAACGCGAGAGGCTCATACATTGATTTCTGTCGGTCGATCATCGAACAGCGTTTTTCGTTTAGCCACTGTCCTCCCACAAACTCGTCAATACCCGGGTAGACAGACACAAAGGTGGACTTGGCAAGAACGTACATTGAGCTAATCTTCCCAAATTGGCAGTCGCCTTCGACAGATCCTTTCCAATAGATGCAGCCATCCGTGAAAATTCACTTTTTGGTGTCGAATGCTTTCCATTCTGTAGTAGCGGCTGCTTGACCGGATTCCGTGCGGCAGTACGGTTTTGAATAGAACTGACACAGGCGCGAAACTCGGTTGTTCGATCTTGAACGGCCATTCTTGTTCGTATAATTTAAATAATGTAAAGTGTGAGGGAGGAGATTAGCGGTATAAAAGGAAATCTGGTTTCTAGGCTTTTGAAGTGAATGACGATAACAGGCGAGGAGAGAAGACAGCGCATACTTAGTCAGCGTGTCTACACGTGATCGTGAGACTTTGAAGTGGTACAGTGAATAGTGGCGCAGGTGTCGCGATGATGCCGAATGGCAACTTCGTTGCCCAAGTACGTTTTCACCCTTTTAAGCCACAGTTCACGCAGGTTATCTTTCACACGTTGCTACCATTCGACAACAAACAAGCAGCACAACATGGCGTACATTCAGCAAAAATCACAGAATGTGTGCATTTTTGGTAGTGGAAACTTTGGTAATGTCTTTGCTGATTTCAAGCCTCACCGGCATGCTTTTATTATTCCTCTAATTATGGAATATACATTTCTCTTTTTAGGTTCTTGCTTGGCCGATCATCTTGCTGACGCCTCGCATAATGTTTTATTGTGGTCGCGGTCCATGGCCGTCGTCAAATCGCTGAATTCCACTCATACCCATCCAACATGTCACAAAGGACATGTCTTCCCCGAAACTGTTCGTGCAGTTGGTCCTGATCTACCGATGAAAGAAACTTTGGATGGGATGGATGTGTTGGTATTCGCAGTGCCAACCGAAGGGCTTAGGCAAATCTTTCTTCACCCTTTGAAAGACTGAATACTAAAATTCTGGAGCAGGGGAACGCTAGAACAGCTAAAGCCTCTTCTACCAAAACTTGCACCAGCAGGTTCTGCGGCCTCTTCGTCTTCTGCTGTCTCGAACCGCGACTGCTTGTTCATCTTTGTGAACAAGGGGATCGAAACCAAGACTAACGCGCTTACTCTTGAGATCATTGCTGATACTCTAGGCAAAGAAATCGCATGTATCTCATCATTTATAGTCAGTAACAATTGTTATCAATCTTCATCGCACTTATTGACACCGCAATGAAGTCAGGACCGTCATTCGCAACAGAAAGTTTGTCCGTTTATCCAGTCCGATTCGTGCCTTTTGTTTATGCTACGTCTTTCAGTTGTTCGCAGACAACCCACAACGGTATCCGTATCCTCATTATCAAAAGAACACGCTCAACGAACATCGGAGCTCTTTCATCAACCCTGGTTCAGATGGTAATCGATCGTTCTTGGTCAGCGACTTAACGTTAACTCGTCGCAGTTACACAGGTTCCGATCCGATTGGCGTAGAATTAGCCGGCGCCTTGAAAAACGTGTATGCTATCGCGGCTGGTGTGGCAGAAGGTTTGGGATACGAAAACAACACTCGTGCTGGTATGTGTTCGCGATTTCTGTGCTGCACACATGTCGTCATATCTCATCTTTATAAGGGCTGATCACGCGAGCATTGGCTGAGATGACTCGAATTGGAACTGCTTATGGCGCAGCTCCTCTGACATTCTTGACCTTGGCGGGTGTAGGAGATCTGTTTTTGACGTGTAGTTCAAAAACGAGTAGAAATTTCACCGTTGGATATCGATTGGGCCAAGGAGAAAAGCTACAGGATATTTTGGACAGTTTAGGAAGTGTCGCTGAAGGAGTTGCAACAACCAAAGGGTTGAAAGCCATCGTCGATAGACTAGGTCTCAGTGCTCCCATCGCTATGGGTGTCTATGGAATCTTATATGATGGTAAGCTTGTTGTCGAAAATGTGAATTTCTGGTCTAAATAAACGGTTTCGTGCATATAGATGTTTCTCCGTTAGAACAAGCCAAATGGTTGATGGAGCATCCACCCGTCGCTGAAATCGATCTCCCTTGTGATATTGGTTCAGCTGCTCGAAAGCTGTTAATAAAGCTTGGGATTGAACAAGGCATCTGATAAAACAAAGTCAATCCTTCATCGGTTGCATCTGACACAAACTTCATGTTATCCTCAATATACTAGACTTGGAAAGGATGAAAGGGAGCCAATGACTCGGAGTGACGGAGTGAATATATTCCAAATTCGAATATTTTGGACTGTATTTCCATTACTAGCGGGAGCACATGGCTGGATAAATACAAATTGGACTCAACATATGGCAATCAATTCCATCCAGACCTTCATTTACGCCAGGTGTCGAAATAGAAGCTTCTTTGCCTCGACGTACAATGCTGAGGTCATTTTTACTTTTGCTTCCATATGGTTCGGTTGCATTGCCATGGCACGGCTTGGCTCTGGAATATCTACACAATTACCTATCTGCCTGGGCAGCTACCGTATTTGGCACTCAATCTCATGATCCCCAAACCGACCGTTATCCGTGTCTATGGCTGCAAATTGAAATTACGTCCCCCGGAGATACGAGGTTTGATCGAGAACTACATTGTTGACCGGATTTCCACTTCGTACAAATATCATTGCAAATGTCAACATAATTGCCTAAAACTTCGAACTCCGTGGTTGTCCGTTCATGAAGTCGACCTTGATTGACGTCTCGGGGGTAAAAGTTTCTCCATTATTGTCAGTCCCGGCCCAAGTTTTGTTAATTGTTATCCGCAACGAATGATGCTGGCGATACAAGGCCAAATAATGACAATACATCCTGTCTGGGACTGATAAACTTGAAGGCCGTGTTCAAAAGGAAACGGCTGATTTTGAACTGAAGAAGCCGGAAGACACCTGGGTATGGTTAGCTGTCTTTTCAGTCAGCGGGAGACTTTACTAAGGATAATGCTTGCTGCATGCTCTCGCTTTGATAGTCCGTTCTGTACTCCAGTGTGATGTATTATAGAAGTGCATACCAAAGTAAACATATTCAGTTTTTTTTTGCTTTCGTATTGAATGACTATCCAGTAGGCCTTCATGTGTACGGATTACGTTGTGAGATTTCCAATGTCTGGTATATTATGTTTGATAAAACTTGAAAGCATGTTCGACTAATCTTCGTCCTCCGCCATGAGATCATCAAGAATTCGGGTACCAATAGGTTCTGAAAGCTCTCTCAGTTTTGTTCTTTCTCTCCTTTATAGTGTAGGGCATCTCTTACCAGATGGTCTTCTTGGATGCCTGCTTCTGTAGGCAGCTAAAGGTGATGAATTGACTGATTCGACAGAGAACGAGGACATGCCGGATTGGTTGAAGTTCAAAGGGGTCCCTAATGGGGAGTTGATGGTGTAATTTATCATTCGAGAGTTTGAAGAGACAGGTGTCGATGCATAGCCTGAGCTTCCAAAGGTGTTGGCTGATGTTGAGAAAGGAGATTTCTAATATAACATTCAGCTACCAGAGTTGTGCCGATGAGACGACTTGGAAACGTACAGATGATGTTCCTAGGTCTTTGATCGGTCTTTTGACAGGTGTTGTAAGGGCTGGAGGTTTTGCAGGTGTTTTTAGTGCGGGATAAGGGGGGCGTGGATAACGAAGCGATATGAGAGCAACAAGGATGTTGAATCCGAATACGACAGAAAGCAAACCAAGTTCTTGACACACGCGTATTTAGAGAGATAGCATCGTACTAGAATGATACTTGACTCACCTATGATATGGATCGTTCCTAACCAGGAAGCAGGAATGAGGAAGATTTTGACTCGAGGATATATAGGGAAGAACCAATTCAAAAATAAGATAATGAAGACCGCTCCAACATTGTTTCTGAGCATTACTAGCGCAGGTTCACGTGGAACACGCATCGTCCATTTCGTTTTCGGTGGCTGGGCAGGGCTTGATGGTGGTGGTGGAAGCATGAGCGAGCGATGTGCTGCCAATTACGAACTTGCCGCGGCGAAGTGAACGCGTAGCGGAGGCAATTTTCAGTGCGCGCGCGTCCAACATGACGCCATGTCTACCAGCAACAGCCTTGGCAATGATAGTCAACTGTCACAGCCATGGCGATCATTTTTGACCTCAAAAAAAGCAAAAGATCACGAGTACTCCTCCATGGCTGAACGACAGGTACGGTTTATAAGGATTCAACCCTCCAACGTTTGAGCACTACGCCGCAAACCTCGTTCTTTTCGATGATTTTACTAAACACCTCAGACTCTGCTCTTCCCATGTTGAATTCATCTGGTATGTGCTTTTTCGTTGAATTGCCTTGGTCTGAGCGGATCTTCGCAGAATGGGAAGATATACCCCTTTCAGCAATATCGAATTACTCTACTACCTCTATCCTACCGTCTAATTTATCCTTCGCGCCTCCGGGAAATTTCACCAATTCAACATCATACGGTCTTGGTACTGAAACTTTAATTTCTATCCTGAGTCATTCGGATCCACAAATGTCTTCTTTATGGGCTGTGTGTTTGGCTACACTCATATGCCTCTTCTTTTTATTCGGCTGGCTAGTATGCTATATGTGCCGTGCATTTTTGGCAGGCTCAGTGGCAAGCCGTTATAATTGCGAAGGGTTGAGAGGGTCGAGAAATTGTTAAATGTTGGTATTTTGTTTCAAGGAGCTTTCGGTAAACTAATCTGCACATTTTAGGCATTGATGTAGTATGATTATAAATAACAAGATGTTCCGTGCATCAAGCATTATCACGAAAGAACAGTCCTTGGTTGATTATCAGCGTTTGCGTCTGTAATTTCTAAGAGCTCAATTGAGGGTTATTGCCTTGTTTTTTAAAACATCGCATTTCAGAGGTACACCCGTGAATCAAATCTGAACAGGTCGAGTTCTTCTCTCAAGTATTGAGAGTTAACAATCGACTAATAGATGATCCATGAAGCTTCAGAGCTTTATATTTTACGCTCAGGCCTACCTAAATTCAATCGGAACGACCCCGGGAAATTCAAGCTATACAAGGTAAGCAGTGCCATTCGGAAGGTAGCCTGCGCTCTTTATGTAGATCTTCGGTTTCTGCTCTTAATCACATGATTTCTTAACCATATTGGCCTCAGTGATTTGATTAAGCGCGAATCGAATTCTCAGTGCAACCGGATTAGAAGATTGTGAAGTGCTTCCGGACTCTGACTGACGTCATGCACCTGACAACTTGGGTATGCACAGGGTAGTCATCCCTGAATAAGCCTGCATATCTCGACCATTCTTTTACAGGAAGTACGAAATAGGATATGGCAGCTCTCATAATCAAATCCTATGCGTGTTGTAATTACGGAGCTGACGACTAAGTTGACTCCTTCAGGGAAGGGTTCTTCATAAGTGACCATATTCAACCTAATGGGGCTGTTCTTGTCACTTGAATCTTTATTTCAATATGCTCTTGCACGCTCAAATTCTAGATTTTCATCACTTGCCGTATTTCTTTCTCGAGATTCTTTGAGCCCTAGTAATACAGCCAAAGAAACAGTTTTACGGGTGTTCAGCTCCTTGAAGCTGAAAAGCTCATTTGAGAAGCGTGCGAGATAGAAGCTCGACATTTGAATTACATCAATGACGTCGTCGGCCGACGCTTACTACGGCGGCTGCTTCGGACTGCGCCGCTGCACTGAATACCGAATCCACGGAACGTGGACACAATATTTACTTCTCTTCTGAATATATGGCTCACCATACGTAGGATAGTATGAATTAAAAAATTTACTAACTTCAACGCATGGCTTGCATCTCCAATGCATCTCAATTGATTGTTGACGTGTGACGTAAACGTGACATCTGAGCTCGCCACGCCCCCGGCGAGGTATCATCTCCATCGATGAGTGAATATAAATAGTTCTCTTGGAGACGTTCCAAAGCTCAACACAATTCTCAATGGTATGTTTTGCGATTTAGTTTTTGAGTTAGCGACATGACTATGGTAATCAGGATACATTTATGAACATCGCTCAACAAGGCTTCAAAGCCTATCAAGAAAGCCAATCTGGAGGCCAACAACAACATCATCAACAGGGACCGCCGCCTGACTACCAAGAGCAAGAGCAACGCCACCACCAACCGCAGCAGCAGCAGCAGTACAATTACGAAGGCGGCGAAGTGCAAGATCGCAGATACCGCGATGAAGGTAACTACCAAGGTCCTAATCGTATGTTCACTGTCACTTCTTCTAGAGAAATATAGCAATAATAATATTAATTAGTTGATCACGATGACGTCGTGAACCAAGCTGCTAGCCACGGCGGAAACTCAGGAGACCCATCCTTGTTTTCTAAAGCTATGCAACACATTAGTCACAACAAAGTAAATGCGTCTTAACTGAATCTTCTTTCATCGAGTTATTGATCAAAAGCATATATTAGGCTGAACACACTCAGCCAATTGACGAGCAAGGTGTGCAAGAGGCTCATAGGCAGGCGTATGAGCGCAGCGACGCTGGCTCCTTAGACTCTGGTAGTATGGGTGCTGCCGCGGCTATGCAGGTAGGAACGCCAATCGCGAATCCTTGGGTTATCTTGTTTAGCATTTCCTATTAGGCCTTGAAAATGTTCACCCAAGGTGGTGGTGGTAGTGGCGGAGGTGGCGGTACTTCTAACCTTATCTCCATGGCTATGGGAGAAGCCTCCAAGTTATTTGATGCTAGTGGTGGCTCGGCCTCTGGTAACAAACAGGATGTTGTCAATGGTGCAGCCATGACAATGATGAAATTGGTCGTACAGGTAATTCAATGTACTCCATAAATTTATTTAAGAGATGGTTTATGATTTTTTTTTCGTTTTCTCCAGTCTAAATTTGGAGGAGGAGGATTTATGGGTGGTGGTAACAGCGGTGGAATAAGTGGTCTGATGGGTCTTGTGAGTACAGATTAAATCAAGGTGTTTTTATAGAAACTGATTGGATTTTGCAGGCGAGTAAATTTATGTAAAGGACAGATTGTGTAAAATAATACTACCAATGTACAATTAAACTGGTCTATGTTTCAAGTATATCTATATCTTCCTCACGAAGACGTTGAATGATGCCAATGCACTTTATCAACTTCTCTCTGAGTTGGGTCTATAGTCGTTTTGGTAGCACTCTTCCGTGTACGAGATTTCGGTAAGTCTTGGCTACATCTCAATAACATTATTTATCATGCTCGAGCATATGAGGCGCTTGATACTGGTTTGGTATAAATGCGAACGCTTTCAAACCAGTTGAGGACCGTCATTGAATGTCGGGTCAATTCAACACGCCAATAAATGTTTTCAGCTGAGATCACGATCCATGAATTCATTATTGTATACAGATAGATGGGCTCGTCCTTCGCCGTATTGATAGCACGGCACTTCATAATGAATTTCCGGGTCGGATATAACACTCACCGCAGACCGTCAATGAAAATTTCAAGAAATGATTAGAGGGTTTCCGATCACCCGCTCCTCCCACAGTCCGGTCATAATATTCAGAGGATATGTCTATGATCTAATATATTTACATTCATTCATCTTGTCAGTTTTCTTTTTTCATCTTTAACAAAAGAAAATCGTTTCCCTTCAGTTGAATCAAATGCAAGCATAATTCCTCCGACATTATTTCGGACTAATACTTCCTTGCTAAGTGTAATGTACAGCCAGCCCTGAGTTATGGTATCACTTTTAAATATCCGCCGGAGAGCTTGGAATCGGGACAAAATCCAACCAGACACGGGATACAAGCTGAGGTTTGTGGGTTTACCAAAGTAATAACAACCCTCAACATCACCAACATAAAGTGTTCCAATTCACCTTTACAATTTCCATTAATAATATGCAAAAAGTACATGCGTACGTGTACATTCAATATTTGTGTCCATTGGGGTGATAAAACATTCCGGATGTACAGGGTACAATCTATAAGTGAAATAGATGAATAAAAAAAATTGCATCGGAGAAAACAGGAGGAAGGTGAATTAGTATGTCCAGTCTGTCCATGTTGTTGCAAAAGAGAATGCGAATCGCCGAATATAGGCGTATGCGTGGTCAATGAAACGGGGAATTACTGAGAGCTGAATCGATACGCGTTCGACGGTAATGACCAATTGCTCTTCAACTCCGTTATTAAGAATAATATCGGCGGCCTTCAATTATTAAGTCAGTCATTGCATGTCAACGGAAGATACAAAGGGCAAAAGAAGGCCCAAAAAGAAAATCATCAGGTGGTGCTAATGCTCCTTTGATACTCACCTTGTTTGCAATTGCATAGACGGTGGCTTGAGGGTGCGTGCTGAGTTGCATTGATATTACACTGGCGTCCGCAACTCGGACATTCCTGGTGCCGTAAACCTAACGAAACAGAAATATGGTCTACCATCATTATTCAAGGAAATCAAAAAATCGTTTTACCCTGAGAGTATTATCAACAACGCCACCTATAAAACGCGGTGCCATTGGTGCGGTACCTGACATTGTTTTTTCTTAATGTTGCGTTCTAAAAACAGATACCGCAGTTACGTACCGACGGGATGTTGAATGGACTGACACAAAAGAAGAAACTTTAGATACGTTTTGAAAATGCATGTGATGTCATTCACGTACGATCGCGTTTTCCCTAAAGAAGCTGTCGAGAGAAGATTGACAGATGTAAATACCGGAGGTTTTCGTGAGAATAAAAAAAAACAATGACTCACTCCTCCATCTCCTCGTCTGTCGTAACATTGCTCGGAGGTTCAACGCTATAGTCTATAAAGTCGCTCATAGAAGAATTGGCGATTGCTCGACGAATGAATTGAGCTGCTTTCACAGTTACCATAGCGTCTTTTGCACAAAACGAGTTGAGATAAGAAAAAAATTAGTTGTGGCGATTAACATGCATAGAAAACACATTTACCGAAATTGAAATCAAGATATTTAAAATCGATCACAGGTACAGAGAGGGGGTTTTCATTTGAAATATGCTTCAAGGAAGGCACAGTTACGTTAGTGGACCTAAAGGTGACGAATTATCAAGATCTGCCGACTCACCACGTTCCCCCTACTAAATGGGTGAAGTTGCGGTATGATAATTGTCACATAGTTTGTGTCGGGATGGGGTTTAAACCATGTGACCCCTCCGAGTGGACCGAATAGTGCTTCCCATTGGGTTACATGGCCTTCTTCAAGCCAACGGCGTTGCAGCAAATATTGCATCGTGGAAAGATTAGATAATTGACCCCCTCGGGAAGATAATTCAGAGTCAAGAAGCTCTAGAATATCCATATATTCCTTCTCGGTTAAAATTGACTGCAGTGTCGAGAAAACCACTGTGGACCAAACTGCAGTCATGAGACCTGTCCTGTTAGCGATACTAAAAACGCATGGTCAGTAAAATGTTTTTGAAAAAAAAAAGTTTAAAATAGCTACTATAATTCTCTCTGGGTTTGGGCAAAGTCCGGATTGATTCTGATGTTATCTATAGTTCTGTCAGTAAGCGTCTAAGGTCATTTAACAAAGATCGTTATAAATTATTACCCATTGTGTGATGCCCGGGTTTCAATGCATACGTCAAAGGTAAGAACACATGGTCTTGTAAGTTTTCCCCGACTAAGAATAGCAAACCAGTCAGCCTATTAGTAGTGCAAGTGAGATGGACCCAGTCTCTTACCTCCGGGAAGTTCCACGACCGGTTGAACATTATATTTCTTCAGGACATCTGAGTTGCCGATGCCGGAATACTCGAGAATTCTTTCTCGAATCAGTGCCTTGAATGTTTATAAAAGTCAAGAAAACTACACACTGGGGTGTCTGAATAGTTCCGGCTGAGATTATGACTTCCTTGCGTACAGGAACTGAGTACACTTGTCCTTCAAAGAAAAATTCTACTGCGGTGGCTTTGACTGGTTCTTGATCAGTATCCCAAAGCAATCGGGTGACCTAAAACAAAAGATGATAAGTAAGGCGAGATAAGGTCTTTTAAGCGTAAAACTTGTCATACACGTGCGCCAGGAAGAACGACGAGATTTGATCTGTTCAAGTTGGGTTCTAAAAATGCTGTTACGGCAGTAACTCTGGTTCCGCTTTTCCGATTCACGCTTGTCGGTGAGTCCCAAACGCCATTAATATCCCCAGAATCCTCGAATATATAATGTCAGCGGATCATTTAATCGCGACTATGAAAGTTATTATGACTTACGGGTATCGAATTCGTCGGAATTCCTGCCTTGTTCATAGCCGTGACAAAAGGAAACGTCAGGTCGCAATATAGCGCGTTGTGAGAAACCTATATATAAACAGCAATTATGTTAGAATACGGAAACGTCTGGCTTCCCCGACTTAACTTGAATCGGACCACCTTTTCCGTGATAATTTTCATTCGTGAGCGTGCTATAGCCATGTAGCCATTTCTGGATCCGCGAGAAAACCCTTCGAGGCATAAAGGCTTCTGAATCGGTATCAGGGAGAATGACATCAGGTGATGGCGGCGAATAATCTTCAAGCTGTTTGAATTGCTTTAAAAAACCTTGCCAACCCCATGATCTATCGTTCGCGAATTCCGCTAAGGCATCGTATTCCTCATCCGAGGCTCGACTCCAAACCTCAAAATTGATCGTGCTGGTTCCACCCAAAACTTTTCCTCTGCATGTACAAAAATAATATAAATGAAAAGCAAGGACTTTGCCATCTATCACTAACCTATTCGTGACTCGGGAGTTATTTTTAAGACCGGGTTGAGACACCCCAGGAAAAGCATGGTCATATCTGGTATTAAATAGCGCCTGGCCGAAATGGACTTGTAGCCGAACATTTGAATATGCGGTCCGATATCATAGGACATAAGATATACCCACTAGGAACATCGATCATAGGGTCATCTTTAACGTATGCCCCTGAATCAAGCAAGCCAACATTGTACCGTCCATCCTCGCTGAGTCTGGAGGACAACAATTGTAGGGCTGGTAGTTTATGTGACAGTATTATGAAACTCACCTCGCTGCAACCGCGATGCCCTAGAAGTGGTCAAGTCAGGGAATGGAATGCAAGTCATGAATGTGTGCATACTGCTGTGCCTCCACCTGCAAGAAGGGTTTAGTTGTCAAGCTAATAACCAGGACTACAAGTGACTTGAATTCACCTATGATGACGAAATCGAAGTCATGTCTAAGAAATTCTTCGGGACGACTTGTCAAGACTAAATGATAAACAAGGAATGTCGTCAGACGAAATGAAAGGCGGAGGAGAGAGAAAGACGAACGGCCGAGGACTACTGCACGGAGGCAGCAGCTGTAAAGGAGAAGTAAGTTGAGGATTTTTTTTTGAGCCATGCCCAACAAAGATGACCTTGCTTCTTTAAATGCTTGGACTTTCCCTAGACTCAAATAGCTCATCATTAAGGTCCCTCATGATGAGAATCCGCATTGAGAAATTTCCGCAACTGTGAGCATATTATTGCTGCTGGCGTCTAATCAGTTAGCCCTGCCTAGTGTCTAACCACGAATAGAAGTCGGAACGGGACAAATCAGACCTGTTTGGCGCAAAGCCGCTAGGCCTAGCCTGCTGAGAAAGAAAAAACCAATTGGCCCAAGAAGTTGGTCGTGCCAACTCGGACTTCCCCATATAATCAGATGAAATAGAGAATGATAAAGTTTCAATTGATAGCACATGCGAAGAAATAGCTCGTAAAGAGAGTCCCTGGTCAATGGGCTATATCATGGATTAGAAGAATGACATGTAACCGGACTGCTTCGGAGTATACGACGAGCTTCTCCCGCCCAAGCTTAGATATAAGCTGGTAAAGTCCATATTTTCTCTCAAAGAAATTAAAGCTCCTTTGTGCCCGTCGACATACGGGATATGATATATAGCTGCGAACTAAATGATACGTGGTAATGAAAATAGCAGAAGAAGAAGAAGGAGAAAGTCGAAACGTGAGAAATAAAAAAAAATAAGGCAAACAAAGCAAACGTTGGGATTGGAAGTCCATGAATGGGAAAAAGAAACCATGCCCCCTTCCGTCCTTCCCCCCTTCTCATATCCACTCATATCCATCACTCCGTCTCATCGGCATGATATCCTGCGCGTCGCATTCGTCCAAGTTTATGACGTGCTGCCCCGAGCTCTTTTTCCAATCTAAGAATTTCAACTTGCTGTTCCATTTCCCGAACCTTAAATTCGTGGACGCCTATCGTACTGTAATCAATCTGGTCCGCATCAATCTGCTTAGCGGTAATCTCCTTGACTTGACGAACGAGGGCTCTGCAAGCCTCCGTGACAGCCTTGGCAGCCAACTCAAGTTTTTCTTGTGTCTTTGACATGAGTGATGCCTTAACACGGGAGGCAGCAACCAGTTGTGCGGTCGCACTAGCCACCTCATTGGACGCAACAATGAGTTGTTCGAGGGTATGGGTGCCAGACAAGACACCATCAGCACATTCTATAAGGAGATTAGTCGCAAATGCGACAGCTTTGGCAGCAGATATCAATCCTTCGGTCCACCGGTTATTTCTTTTATAGAATTGGTGTGTCGAACTAGTGCCTTTGCCCTGACTGACAATCTCTTGTTGGGATTCAGTAGCTGCTTGAATAAGCCGTCCGATAGCATTTGCAATCGCAAGAGCGGAAGCGAGGATGGTGTCGTGAACCTGGACGTCTATGGCATTGAAACGTCTCGTATCGCGAGGCCTGCCCATAATCTCCTTTAGACGTTGGGTAGCAGCCTCGATCGCACGCGCAGCACCAAGCATTTCCTGCTCGACTATATCCCCGATATCACCATTAGCTTTCGCCAAAGAGCCTGCCTTGCTTTTGGGTACAAGGGTTTCAACGACCTCTGACAGTTTGGTTAGGGAAGCCCGGGCCTCAACGCTGTTCCTGACTGCCACTTCTGATCGCTGGGCAGGTTGCAAATAGTCGATCTTGTACGATTGCAGGTTAAGGAAATAACGCAGGACAACATCACCCGCTTTCTTGGCCACACCCACAAGTCGATCGGAGGCATCGTCGTCACTCGCAAGGCGAGTGACACCCTTCGCATTAATAAGCACATCTGACATGACCTGCGCGAGCTCGTTGGCACTCTTAATGACTTCCACATGTTCGCCTCCTGGTTCTTGATTGACATAAAGAGTAAATTTGGTGGCGAATTCGTTAGATATGTTCATAGCCTTCTCAATCATTGACAGTGTATATTCTGGCGTGGCGTTCTGGTTGCCTGCCTGGCTCGGGGATTCTAGTTCGTAAATAGCTTCATCGACCTTCTGCACGCAACTCTGGAGAATTGAATCTGCATAGTTTTGCAAGGGCGAATGAGATTCGACGGGAAATTAAAAAATCACATGGGCATACCGATAATCTCATTCAATTTCTTGCGATTATCCAAAATTAGCGTATCAATTTGAGCAGTAGTAGCTTGATCGGATATGCCTTGAGTCTGTAGAGAAAGAATATTAATGAATATATATTTGTCCTATGGAAGGGTGCAAAAACCACATACCTGTTGCAATTCATGTAATTGCTGAATGGTGCTATCCATTGCTTCTTGCAAAATTTGGATTTCCTGATCCTTCTCTTCTCGGAGCCGTTCAAGATCACCAACAGAATTATCCATCTTAAGAAGTAATTCATCGATTTGAATTTGTTTTGCCTGTAGGTGTGGAGATGCGTAAAGAGAGATGAAAAGAAGAACATAAGAAATAAGAAAAAAATGTGTCAATAAATCATATTTATGTAGATAATTATAAAAATGAATTACCCGAAGCGAGTCTTCCAATTCGTTTAGCTGACGGTTGTATTTAGATATCAATGATGTCGTTTGTTCATTCTTGCCCCTTGATGCGTCTTCGGCACGTTCATTTGCAAAGTCTAGTTCCCTGCGAAGCCTTTCAATTTCATCACGGTGATTCTACAGTATTTGAAAACAAATTTTTTCGTTAGTCAAAAGGTTAGGAACCTTGCGCGCGCAGCAGCAGCCAAGAAGACGTACAGCAGTCTGGCGATCCAAGTCAAATCGTGCGCGGTCACGTTCCTTAATCATGCCCGCAAGCTCAAGATTCTTTGCTTTAACATCTCTTTCCATACGTTCCATTTTGTCAATAGCTTCCTGAGCAGAATTAGCCTTCAACTGTAATTGCTTGTACTTGCTAAGCATTTCGAGGTGTTCCGTTCGTAATTGGCTGTACAGTTTGGCCAAAGCTTCGTATTTGTTTCGCCACAATGCAACTTGCTCTTGTAGTTGTTTGATAAGTTCGTCTTTGGACATTATCTGGCTGCCCACATTGGCGTTGATGGATGCAAGTTCATTTTCGAGTCCTTTGACTCTCTACGACAACAAGCAAGCGTATCAGAAGACTGTTTGAAAAAGCTTTGAGAGGATAGACACGCACCCGATCATACTGCTCAAGCAAGAGCTGGTCACGTTCATACTGTCCCTGCATTCCTACGATTTGTTGTTGCAATTCCAGAATTTGTTGCTGAGCCTGAGAAGAGTACGCCTGTAACTGATTCTGCAATAGTTGCTCTTGAGCTAAACGTTCCCTCTCGGCCTGCTGTCTTTGCAGTTCTTCGTACTGGCGTTGCTGAGCAGCCTCTTGCTCCCGTCGCATACTCTCTTCCGCCTCTCTCTGAGCAACTAATTGCTTCTGTTGCGCCTCATACTGAGCAAGCATTCTAGCTTGTTCGTCGATTTCAGCAGCGGTAGCAGTAGGTGTTGGAGCAGTAGGCGGCGGTGACTTTACTTCAAGATTCCTATTGCTGGTATCCGGGCGCGCGGGAAGTGCAGGAGCACCGTCGTCGCTTTCAAAAAGATTCGGAGGCTCGTTTCCAAGTTTAGGAACATTGATAAGGCCAGTGAGGTATTTGAGATTCGAACACTCGTAGAAAAATTTGCGCAGGGCATGATGTTGTGCGGCGTATCTGGAGCGGAGAGGCTCGAGGGCATCGACGGAGTCTGTTCGTCTGTGCATAGCGCGAAGCATACTGGTTATAAAACGATAGATGTTCCAGCTCTCTTTAACGAGCGGAACGAGCGCGGAAATCCGACATTCATTATTAGATGAGAAATTGAAATGCGAGAATATGATGCGCTGGAAGGCATCGATCTGGTCCTGAAGGCCCATGAGGTCGGAAATAGTTTCATAACTGTGGATCCCGTCGGCTTTGCTTACAGGAAAAGGAGGAGAAGGAGAAGGAGAGGAGTCTATACATACCCTTCATTGGGGTCGTCTATCTCCTTCAGACTAATATATTCTTTATATTCAAAAAGACCATTAAACTCTCGCCTTTGGCGGTGGAAGCGCAGCTTTGCAAGGATGAATGAAACATATGTTCGAATGAGAGAACCATAGCCTGAGTACCAAAAGTATAAGGGTAAATAAAACTCCAACAAGTGTCGTGGACCAATTGAACTCGCCTTTGCTAGTATCATTCGAAACAGTGCGCGCACAAGTCTCTAGCCACCCAGTTTGACTCTGAGCTTCTTTAAGAGCCTTAAATAGCATAATAAATTATGTTTCATAACAAGTAAATAACGGCGCGACTTACAACTGGATGTCCTTCTTGCAATATCTTATGAACTGTAATTAAAGCCTTGAAAATTTGGACCTCATCGGCCAAAATAGGCTGTACACGAAGACCTTGCCAGATAGACATTGAGCTGTGATAATCCCAAGTGTAGACAATGCATTCTACAGAATAGAATCACGACGGAACCGGACGTATTAGGCAATCTACGGGTGTGAACAATAACAAAGGACGGCGAACGCACTTCGGACATGTTTCTGTTTCGGGGCTGTTTCATCTGAGTTGGTGGCCTTTTTAATATGTATCGACAACTCTTGCTCAGCCTTATCTTTGTCTACAGGTCTTGTTGGAAAATGGACTTCCTCGCCATCGATGTTGTATTGCGGTGTCCGTGACCTAGAGAAATTAAGAATAGGACTTTGAGCGCGGAGAACCATAAGAAATGAAAAGTGAAAGAACAAACTACATTTCTTAAATGCACCGTGCAGGATATGCTATGAATAGATAATGAAGGACAGAACGGCACCATAAGTAAGGGATATCCAGTTCTGACCGACTTCAAGCAACCCTGTTCCCACGCTTTGCACTGCGGCCGAAACACTGCGTCTCCTCCATGGTTATGATGTAAGTTCAATAATGCTGTGCCCGTAGCGTGGTGCGTTTGAAGTGAATTTGATTTTGATTGATATCTGTTTTTAGCAGAATGTCGCAACCAAATTATGTACAGGGTATCACTCCCGTGGGCCGTGGCCCAACCGTGGCCGTACAACAATCGATCCACGCCTTTGCAGCTTGTTCTAGATGTTGAGTGAAACCGTGGATGAAACACGCCACATTACTCCAATTCGACAGCATAATTATCCAAATGAGCACGTAACTGTGTGGTAGCTCTGAAAAACCTTGTCCGCAGTCCAGCGCGATCGTATCTCTTCAAAACAATCTACGTCAACCCCATGTGGTCTTTCCCCAATCCGGCGTATTCATGCATCAAAGATCCCTCGACCTTCTTTAACGAGCTTACTGTTTAATGGCCCAAATAACGAATTTTTCCGTGTTGCACACCACAATACTCAGACCATCACGACTACAAACGTAGCTCCATGCTGAACGAGAAAAAAAAACAACGGGCGCCGGACTATTCATGCTATCTTGAAGCGCAGGTCTACCTTCTCCGAGTGCGTACAAATCAAGCAAGTATCGTACGTCAACCTGTTTTTACCCGCTATTTTCGCGTAATGCGTTCACCTCTAGCCAAGCGACATTGTGCTGGCGAATACTAACGACTGGACCTCACGTGGATTTTCCGGCAAGCCTTTATCCAGGCTGTCATAATGACTTTCGTATAACGAAGACGATGGGATAATATTATTCTCCCGCTTGATGGCGGTCTCAAGTCCATTGTCTCTTTACAAGTACTATAGCTATTTCAGATTAGTAAATACTTGTATCACGCGTTTGATGCATTTAATTACATAATACTGATGCGCTAATTACAACATTAGATCATTTTGGACTTCTACTTCAAGAATCAATTGATTTCATCATTCAAATAATTTATCAGACCAAAGGAGGCCGTCTATTTAATTTCAGCACAATGCTTGAAGAGGATGCAACAAAAAAGAAAAGGGGACTTGAGGCGTGCAAAGGAACTCGAAAACGTAACGCGTATGTGATGTCTGTAGCTTTACCGGACTAGCTATAGGTCGAAATCACCGGCCCATGGAGTTGAGTTAGTGGCTGCTTCGTCACGGTGAGTGCCTTTCCAGCCACTGTTTTCCCAATGCCGAGTCGCTTAAGGAACATCTTCAGCCTGGACGTTTTCAATTGCGCCTGCCTCGTATTTCCAGGTGCTGGGTTGGCCGAAACATCCGGTCCACGGCCACCCTGAGAGGCGGCATTTCTCGTCCTCGACGAAGCGCCAGGCTGGCCTTGTTCTCCACTAATTGACATCTGTCCTTCCCGAGTAGTAAGGAGTTCAAGGTACCAGGCTTGCAAAGATATCTCCCCGGGGATGACGGGCGGTGGAGAAAAAGGCCAGAATCCACGTAGACGCTGTTCGTGGATAAGGAACAGCACATAAACAGACCATTTTGGAAGTTGTGTTGTACAAATCTTACTGTTCTTGGGATGTACTTAAGTGTCTCCCTCTGAGGCTTACATTAAAAATGTTGTAATTGTAAAAACTGGAAACTCACAGTCAAGGATTCAACTGTGGGTATTATGTGGCATCGTTGAACAATACCGCCAGTAAAACCACAAACCACGCAATATTCTCGCCCGCCAATCCGGTCCCATTCCTCCAGACCGTGCTAAACGCGGCGGTCGTAACGGATGTCCGTGTTCTTGGAAACCAAAGCCTTCGGGCGAGCCGTCTGTTGAGAGCGGGAGCGGGAAGAGTGAGAATATATGGGAATATACTAAGGTAGAAGAGGCACAAGATGGGGCACAAGATGGGTGGAGACAAACCGCTCAAGTCTATTATGTAAATATCTAGAGTACTTTATATAGTCCAGCGCTACAAACACCAGCAGGAAGACCCCTGATCGGGATGGACATTATGTTTTGAAAACCAACTTGGTGACAACACTAATAACATCGAGCTGGATGGTAAACGGTCATTGAGGCAGCTTGAGGGGGTGAAGAGCGATGACAAATAGTCTAGCGTTGCTCACTCTTTATTTTTTGCACTGGGGGGTTTGGGGAGTTCTTAGTAGTCGACAACTCGAGTCATCAGCGTAAGTCCGTTAGTGGCAACAGTAGCAGTAGTATTTCTGTATGACGTCTCCCCTTGAAAAATGTGCAAAAATTGTGAAAGTCATCAAAGTTTGAATACAATCAAACTAATATTCCACGCGCTCAGCAAAAAACACCTGGAGAACAATAATGAGTCGTTGCTCCGCGACATTCGAATTGTGTAATTTCAGTAAGCTTTACTACGATAGCACCTGACATGTTTATATTCTTATGATTCAGTTATTTTATGACTGTATCAATAAGCGAGATAGCTGACAGCATTTTGACTCGGTCGAACGCAGGCTTATATGCAGCAGACCAACATTCTTTCAATCAACCGATCATCTCATCTGCCTACATCATGGCCAGTCCTCTTTTCTCGCTTCATGCCTATCGTTCCATTCCAATAGCTTATTCATTAGCAAGAACCTGAATACATTCACTATACTACTGTCTTTCTAATCAGTTCCTGTTAAATATACTGTATACAATGGTGCATTGGTGAGTCACGAGAACATAATTCTGGAGTAAAGAAAACACATACCAATGCTTCCGTGGATAGCGATAATACTCTATGAGAGTACGTAAATACAATCCAGTGTAAGGTGAAAGCGAATTCTGCGAGCTAAGACGCAAAGAAATCATGTTCCGTCATAGGCCACTGCCTTGAACTAGCTGCTTACTAATTATGTAATAGAAGAGAAAGGTTAGACGATCATGTAAGGTTGAAGTTAGAAAAGATGAGTATTAAGGCTTAAATAGAGGTCTGTTGCAAGTATTTGGAGATATTTTCTTCAGCGGTTCCGTCCCAGGAATTATTCTCTTGAACACAAGCTTTCCATGATTCTGAATTCCAACTTGCCTGAAGGATCTCTTGAATTGTGGCATCATCGATTGTAAGTACCCTCATATTGTCGGGGGACGGATCACTTGAAACGTTCCTTGAAGAAGCAAGAGGTTGACTTTGTTCTCCACCAACTAAAAGATCGTTTTTCCTAGCAACAGAACCCCAGCGAGGCGGTAGTATTTCCTCCGGGATATTAGGCGATGGAGAGAAGGGCCGAAATCCGCGTACACGCTGCTCATGAATAAGAAACAATCCGGGGAAAGGAGCATAAGGATGATCGGGATCTAACGCAATCGCTCTGCCATGGTAGTCTTCAAGCCAACCGTGCTTGACATGGGAATGATTGACTATAATGAATTTACGGTTCTACTCTTCGGTAAGTTTAAGTGATGCATTAGAGGATGGAATCAAGGCATACAATAGGGGAGAAGCGGATAAAGAAATAATATTTATCGAAGTACGCACGGTGTGTCGGACACATGTGCAGACCGTTTCGTGGCTCATGTTCTACTGACTTCGCAGACCTTGGGATGTATCCGTTTTCTTTGAGTATCCACCACTGTTGTATGTTAAAAATTCCATAATTGTTAAAACCAGTCGAACCTCACAGTTTCTGATTCAGTTTTCGGGATTATATGACACCGTTCGACCACGCAAGTGCCACATATCACGCAATACGACTGGTCTCGTTTATACAGACTGGTTTCAAATGCAGTCGTAGTGGACCTTTGCGAAACAGAGTGTTCCTGAAATTCAAACCCTTCTGGTGGTCCATTTAGAGGAAATGGCAGGGAAAAGGCCTGTAAAACTGGCATTTTTTAGAATTAAGCAAGGTGGCAACAAGTCTTAGTACCAAGGTCTTTAGGCGCCCTGTCTCAAATGATGACAAAGCTTCTTAGTCTTCCTGTTTGGCGTGACTGATCCTACCACAACTCAACGACGAACGTATATGTATTACGACTCTCCTTACCCTCCTTACGACCCAAAGGATAAGAATGGGTTCGTTTCTTATTTATCGTACTGTATCTTTTATTCATTTTCCTTAGATTTAGGTAAAGAACTATGATAGTAAAATGATTCGTATTATCACCTTGTCTGGCTAGTTACGAGACCGTCGTGAAACGCTGGCCGATCATCTTGGAATCTTTAATAGATACGGTCAAGCATGAACTAAATTTGATGTCTTCGGATGAGCGACAGAATCATGATCGCGTAGTAGAAGGTAAAGCTATTGTCAAGACAATCGCGGCCTTAAAGGCGGATATGGCGCGTAACGACACCTTGCAGTGAGCAACGAGGTCCTCTCATAGAATCAAGGAGCGACTCATTCGCCAAGTTAGACCGATTCCCAATGATAGTGAACCCAACGTGACTAGTTTCAACGAGGTGCTGCTTGAGTTGTCAAAGAAAGAGGCGGACAGATGGTTTACAGCGCCGTGGTTATTTGCCGAGCAAGTCCTTATTGCACCTTGTTACGCCTATTCTGATCAACTGTCAACAGATGTTATCTGTGGGCATGACTTCAGTTACTCCATTATGCGGAAATGTCGACCTTAATTTACATTTGCAGATATCGACTTGTCAGAACGTACTTCTCTGCCACTAAGCTTTGGAAAACCTTTGACCCTTTCTATTCTCAAAAAGAAAAAACCTTCAGATCAAGCGCTTCAGCTATATACAGTACGACACCATCTATTTACTCAAGCTAAAATGCTTTTCAATTGAACTTGGAATTCTAGAACTGGCACATACAATGACGGAACTCGGAGATCAAAAAGAGGAGTTAGATGAGAGCAAGCTAGAAATTCTATTCAAAGAAATGCTTCAGATATGTCTTTGGTACGTTGTATTAATGCGATTCATGTTGCTCTCTCGACAAACGATTTCGAGATATAGGGGAAATGCAACGGTTTGTTCTTTGTCGACTTGAAAAAAACATAATCGAACATACGTCATAATTTCAGGATCTTTCGCTATTGACTAACATGACGCACGAAGATATTCAAAAACTACAGGTTGTCGAGCGCGATGCGCAAGAAGCCCGGAAAGAGTTCATCTTGTTAGATCAGTCAACTGAGGCTTGGAATCTCCTTAGAAATAGCAAAGGGGGACGCGTAGATATTGTTCTGGATAATGGTTCGTGAACTCTCTCCACATAAATGTCCACCCCACTCATAGATGTCTCTAAAGCGGGATTTGAAGTACGTTAAGTACTTTGTAACACTCGGTTTTAGTTCTCTTATTCAAGGCCTCCACTTCATACAGCTATTCACTGATTTTTTACTGGCCGATTTTCTAATCACTCATACCCCATATGTGTCTGAGATAGTCTTTCAGTATGTTTCTCGACTTTCCCATCTAATCATACATTGACAGATCCCCATTTCCTCCAAAGCCCAAAGACGATTCCCTGGTTCGTCTCAGATGTAACACCAGCCGATTTCCACGAGACCATTCCGATCCTACTTAGCGAGACCTTTTTCAACGAATTGCTTCCAACACCGGAACAAAGGACAGAACTCGAAGAATTAGTACAGCGCTGGCAGTTATATTTAGACATTGGGAAGTTTTCCTTATCTGTTCCGCAAGAGTGGACTATCGGTAGTCCGACGGAGTTGGCCGATTTTTGGACCACTCCTCATCCCTATGCCGTTCTTCCAGAAGCAGCGCCAACTTTAGCTGCTTCCCTGAAAGAAAGCAAATTGGTTATTTTCAAAGTAAGTCTTCTATTGTCCATCGTAGCGCCTCGATACCAATAAGAATACATACTATTAGGGGGATTTAAAGTAAGTCGTTAATTTTGAATAGGTAATACTTCCTCAGTACAAATTCTCTAGTTATCGGAAGTGAGTATACGCCAAGGACTCCCTCTTTCATATGGCTTACAGTATATCTAATTTTTAGGCTGACGGCTGATGTACAATGGCCCCACTCAACGCCATTCCCTAAAGCTCTAGGTGCGAAAGCTCATATTGACCCAACTTCCTAACGTTTCTCAACTAGCAACTCAGGTCCTTTAGCTGGACTATTCCCGATCCTCTCCTTAAGAACGTCTAAAGCGGACGTCGTAGTAGGTCTTACCGAAGCTCGCGCCAAAGAACTATATGCAGCCGATCCTAAATGGAAAGTTAATGGAAAGTAAGTAGTTAGCAATTCTCCTTCATTGTATCGGTATACATGATCATCAATATAGATACGCCCTGATCAGTTTCTGTCCCAAGAATTGAGAATCTGGAAACAATATGTGTTGGCGCTGGCGAGCAGGCGACAGTAAATATTCTTTCCCTCTGCTTTAGCAGCCATCCGCAAAGATAAATAGTCATGTAAATCGAAATTAGACACAGGCACTTTAGAGAATTTTTGTTTCGTGAACGTATTATGTGCTAAGGCGACAACGGGGTCGTTCATACCCATGTGGGATTTTATATCTGTCGGCGCTCAAGATGTGCCCGTCGATGAGTGAAAGTGTAGAAGAGTGAAAATCATTTCAATAACGTTTAATTGATTGACCCGGGGCATGCATATATGCCATATGAATCGTTTATATCATATATTGCTCCCGCTGAAATTACATACATACAGTCTCGTTCTTCCAAATATCCATTCTAATCACTAAATGTTTTGATTATTTATATACAAACTAGAGATTTTCGCAGTGCGCGCGTACTTTGACGATATAATTATACAGACATATGTAACAAATAATAAAAGCACGAGAAAAGGGAATAACAAATGAAGGGCAGAGCAATACAAAAAAAGGATATAAAAAAATGAGTTGAGTGGTATAAGTATACGTGACAAGCCAAACAATAAAGAAAGTAAAGAAAATGAAAAGAGAGCGACAAAGCCAAGTAGATATGCGTAAAAAAAAACTAAATAAAAATGATAAAAAAGTGTCGAAAAGTGTCGGGGGGAGGGAGACTCAGAAAATAATTGAATCATGATTTCGCCGAAGTTCCAAGAAACTTTCCTCCGCTGGTTGATACGACGAAGACGAAAAAGGTTCAGAGGAAGACGCTAAAGCCAAATCTCTGAGTGAATATGACGGTTCGGTGTACCCATAAGGATGACGATACGGATTATTGTAAACCGGCTGAATCGGTTTCACAATATCATGCAAGCAATCCCGTTCTCTATGATTATTATTATAACGTCCGCTCGATGATTTGTGCGATTTGTGCGGGGACGAGGACGACGGGAGCCCAATAGTAGTCGACGTATATTGCTCGTCACCACCCACGATTTCTTTATCTCCTTCAAAGTTCAATCTGACATTTCGTCCAGAACCGCCCATATCAAGGAACGAAGGCTCGAAATCGTCCACTACGTTCTCATCGCCTTTAGATTTGGACTTGGACTTTGATCGAGAACTCTTCCGACCCTTGTCTCTATCCTTCCTCTCCTCGGAATGCTTGCGCCCCCGACTTCGACCCGTCTCCATACCGAAAGAGTTAACTCCACTCGAGCTGGAGAACCCATTCACCTTAGTCTTACGCGGAGGAGGCGGTAGACTTGTGAAATTAGGGTCTCCGTCATTGAACTCGTTGCGTACGACAACCAGTAAACCATCTCTCTGATTCGCACGATTGTATAGGTCCGATGATGAGATAGCATGCCGCATAAGACCCGGCGAACGGAAGCGTGAATTCGATAAAGCATTTGCTGACTCTACCGAAATATATGTATTGGCGATTGACGCGGAACCGGATCCCCAACTACTCTTCGTCCGCCGTCTGAACGATAAAGTATCTTCGTCACCTAACCGAACACAATTGAATTTTTTATCTTTTTTTTTCAAACAATAGTGAACGCGTACCTATTCTTGATATCTCCTCTTGAGTTAGAACAGGTTGCGCAAGATCCAATTTTGGCGAAGGTAGTTGCATCGACGACGCGTTGTCACGGATATTCTCACCTGCGTGAGACCGAGGAGGTACAGGGCGAGTCTCGGAACGAGAAGGAAAAACATGATTCACGACGTCATTATCATTATCATCGGAAGGTTCCGCGACGGTCGGTAATAATAATCCGCTCATGTCACTTTTCCTTTCTCTTTCACGCCTGCTTTCATAATACTTTCGTTTTTCAGCAGACGAAGTAGTAGTGGTGGATGCTGCTCCGGCCCGGGCGGCATCTTCCGAAGATGACTGTAATTGCAATTGTAACGAATGAATAGACGTTGCTGGGGAACGACCAGTAGTATTGAAAACGAGCGATGCATGCGGTGACGTTGTTCGGGACGGCGGTGAAGTCGCACCCACACGGATACTCCCGAATTTGTCAGCTATAAAAAAATGGACAAAGATATAATATCAGTTGCTAAATCAACCAAAAAGATTATAGATAAATTTAGCTTTGCATACCCATACTATTAGAATCGGAAACATTAGTCCCAGAACCGACAACACGCGTGGTGCAATTTACATTTACGCCACTTGCATTATTTGCCATAGTAGCCGGCGAGGATATACTATTTGCGGTAGTTGCCTTAATATGGCCGTTGCCGTTACCACCACCACCGCCATCACCAGGCGTGCCGGGATCAAAGCTGGTATGATGCCGTAGTGCTCGCACACTTGACTTCAGAGGTAGCGGTCCCTGACTTTGATGTGGTTGCTGCTGCTGAGAATGTAGCTGTGTCGAATTGGAGTTCAGAACCTGATTAGAATCAAATTCCGTGACAGTCGATGATGAAAAAGCGTGAGAGCTAAGATAAGAGGAAGAGGAAGGATGGGAACGAGTGAGGGAATCGGTTTGTGGATTAAGACTAGATTGGGTGCTGTCAAGGGGAGAAGAAGCTGACAGCGAAGGAAATGCTGATGTGGCTTGTGCCGATGTTGACGCGGTGGCTGTTATGGGATGAGGAACATTCGAGGTGCCTGATGCGGGCGAATGATGAAAGGAACGTTGTTTTCGCAGAACATTGACAACAGTCGATGATGTCAAAGCGCGAACAAAAGATGTAGACTTGGATAATCCCTGATTCCCCAATTGGGTCGAATTAGAAGACTCCGAAGGGGGAAGGTTTACTTTGGATACCGAATCCGGGGATCGTTGAGACGTATCCACACCGTTATTTCGTAAGATATCTTCTTCATCCACAAATTCAATATCAGATTCTTCTTCTTCACCCTCAGTATCTTCCGACATATCAAACATGCTCGAAGGTTCCCCTGAGCCGCTACCTTTTTGGAGGCTATTTTCCCGCTGAGAGACCTCTGCTTCTTCTTTTTGCCCCTGGTCAGGTATGCTGGCGCTTACGCTTCCGGCTCGAGAGGCGGATCGACTACGACTGTCACTTTGACTTCCATTATATAGAGATGGTCGCGCCGCAAATGAAAGAGACGAAATAGTAGAGAGTGATACCGCTGAACCAGATATGGCCGCCGGCCTCGAAATCGTCGGTGTCAGGTGCTGATTTTCCGGGGGCGGTTTGACCGTGGTGAAACTTTGTGAAGTAGACGCAGCAGATGATAGCCGAGTAGGTGCCGAACCTGAAGGGACTCGGCGAGATGAAGAGGATAGGGACCGCGTATCGGGTAGAAGAGTGTCTGACCCTAGTTCGACAGGCGTTGGGGGCAAAGAAGTCGTTGGTGGAGGGTGGGGTGAGTCGTTGCGAGGGCTAACGGATCCTGAGGAAGAGCCTGGTCGTAAAATAGTAGGTGCTCTTGCAAGTTTTGACTGCTGAGAAGCTGCAGCTTTAAGAGATGACATGGACGATTGAGTTGAGAGCGGGGCTGGACCAGACGAATAGGTCGTTACCGATCCTCGCATGAATCGATTCTTTATGGGCGAAGTAAAATTTAAGCTCGACGCAGCGGGTGCAGATCTCGAAGTCGATGTTGAAAGAATGGTAGGTGTTCGCGATAAACTAGACACGGTAGTTCTAAACGAACCATGAGAAGAAAAATCTGACATTTTGCGAGGATGTGCTGAAGCATGAGCGTCAAGTAAAGTTGCTGGAATAGCCTCGGCCATAACAAAGGGGTGCTGAAAAGAGACCGGTGAAAGGAGTGGAGTTTTTAACATGTCTTGGTAATTCGCTTCCGCGCGAAAGTGTGGATTATCCGAGCTCATATCGGCTAAAACGCTGGATCTACATTAGAGGGCAACACATTATGAAAGCGAGTCAAAAAAAAAAAATTAGTCGAGAGGGGTAAAACGAGGTAAATATATACATATCAAAAAAGGAAGGAGGATACGCATAAGTAAAGCATAAAAGAGGATATGATCTAGACCGGCACAGACCTAGTTACGTGAGAAGCCGGCCTAATTGGACTTCTCTCCCTAACAATATCCAGTTTATCCACATTGTGAGCATGTCTTGGGCTAGAAATGGTGGCTGGATCGGGCAGCTTGGATGTCCTATTGCTATTACCACCCCTGTAATCGTCATGAAGTCTCTCTTTTATTCGCTTGCCTAAACTCTTATCAGAATGGGCTGAATGCCGCTTGTCGTTTGCGTAAAAGGGACTTGGGCGGATGACAGGCGAGGATTTATTAGCGGTGTCGGACAAAGACATGAGGGAATGGTGATAATGTGATGAAACACGAAGATCATCCGAAGGTGTAAGAGGGCCATCGGTTGAGGCACGAGAGGTCCCAGAGATGGAAGAGAGTCCGCGAGAAAAGCGAGGATTATTAGTGTGTGTGAAGTCAAGGTTTATATCCGAGTCTTTCTGTAGCTTCGATACTGGGACTGGCACCGGGATAGCATACAAATGCTGAGGAGGATCTTGAATGATATCGGAAGCGCGATTCTTCTTCGACTTCATGCCGAAACGAATGACGGAGGATATGTTGAACCGGGACTTGGTAGGAGGAGGACTAGGCATGGGAGACACTTTGGAGCGAGATGGATGAATTGATGAGAGTGTGTCTGCAGATGGCTGCTTATTGAGCGAGTGAGTATTCCGCCACTGGGCTGGAGAGAGTGGGGGCGAATACACTGTCGCCATGGGTGGTGGGCTGCGACTGGACAGCGAGTGAATCTTGGAACGAGGGAGAGGAGACGGAAGGAAGGAAGGAAGGAAAGGCCAACGTGAGACTGAGAAGCTGGCGCAAGGAGAAATGGGCTTTGGGAGAGAAAATCACAGACCCGAAATAAAGAGAAGGCGTTGATTTGATGGATTAGATGGTGTTGCCTTCTTCGGTGTGATAAGGTGCATATAAGGCGCGGCACAAAAGAGGACGCGAAAACAACGGCGGCGGTGACACAGACAACGACGACGAGGATGGCGACGGGAAGGAGGAAGAGGAAGGAAGGGAAGGAAGGAAGGAAGAGAGTGAGAGGAGCGTGTACATTATTCATACGGTTCATTTCAACTGAGCGGGCGTCTAGTCACTACAGTGCGGGACTTGTCACAAGCAACTGGGGTCGAATTGGCCGGGCACGTGAGAACATAAACATCATCGGGCGATGGGACTCTTTTGTGACACAAGTGACAGTCACACACTTGCCGCTTTTGTCGAATGTATCAAACACTTTGCGGAGTAACCCATCCAATCCTTGATCGGATATATATCCACCGTCTTCCGCTCATTAAATTATCATTATTACAAAGATGCGATCTCACAGAAACATGGAAGACATCTCACATGGTGGCAATGGGTATCCAGGGGAACTCCCAAAAGTGAACGTGCTAAATCAATGTTCTCAGCAATGCCACGACTCAAGTACGTTCTTACTCGGCCCCAGAAAACGAAACATTCTTTTTTGCTTTTTTTCTTCGGCTAAACTATTGTTGAACATACGCCCCATCTAGCCATTCTGAAACCCATCACCGAAGCAGTCGTCTATTTTTCCTTTCATTTTAGCTGACACTTTTGTTGAGCTTAAAAAATTAGAGTTTATTCCGCTATCCATCGCTGTCACTCGTTTCTTTTGTCAACGTACCATATTTCAAAAAAAAAAATCAATTATCACCATTCACTATAGACCATCAATTGAATTCACAACCCTTCCCTTCCAGCCAAGAATTCGAACCTATTACTGACGCAAGACTGACATCTATTAACGGACACCGATTTTAGGAGATTAAAACCAAAGAAGTTCATTTCAACAATTTTTTTTGCTCTTCACGCATTCTAGCATAGCCTAAGATAGCCATTCTGTGCCATATCGGCACTCGTGCCGGGTCCAACATGCTATTAACTGCTCTAGCACCTCTCCTCTCTTCCTCTCATACACACACAACCCTGGCGGAACAACCATATCAACTATTGAGGATCAGTGTAGCATTTTTCACCCACTGAGATTTACCTTGTTTCAGCTTACTAATGAGATGGGATAGCAGACCGCAGTCCAATTTCAGTGATTTATTCAGAGTGACATGTATGATATTCCTCTTCAAGTCTGGTTCAGGTTAAAATAAAATACTAATCAATACCGCCATCATCATCATTATCATATCATCGTCATCACTGGCCTATAACTTATATACCGATCGAGGAGACCCTTCAAGACCGTTATTACGCTCAACTCGGAACTCCGAGTCCGACGCCTTTGAGCATGCAAACTAGCAACATATCTACGGGAGCACATGCCCGTAGCTATGAAGTCTATCCTAGTCTATCCCATACAGGGTGTACGATCCATGCAATACGGGATTTACGTAACGAGTTGAGCCTGCCTCATCAAAGATGGTGATGTGGTTGCGACTCACTCGAGAAGGATTTCCACCTGACATCAGGTACCACATCGAAACACTGGCATACTGTACATATTACACACGAATGAGAAAATCATCGTTTGAAAGTGGAGATATCTTCATCAAAATCAAAATCAAAATCAAACATCTAAATTTCCAAAAGTGTCACATTAAAAATGAGTGATTATCATCATCAATATGTCACTTAGAAGTTTGGCTTGATTTAAATATATGTACATACATATAATACGACCCACATTGTATACATACAACAGACAGACAAACTGACACTTCCCCATATGTACAGTGTAAGCAGAGCGTCGAAAACTGAACTAGTTTAGACTCCCCGGATCATGACGCCTTCGATCTAATACTGAAGTGGGAGAAACGCCCAACCAGAAGACTTTCCTCAACAAGCCATCTCACTGTGTGAACTGACAGGTGCGAACTTTCTAGCCTTAGAAAGGTATCTTTCATAGCGTCGACGACCTCGTTCAATGACTACGTCATAATAATAAAGTTTCGTTCGCTCTTCGCCGGAAGGGGGAATCCTCAAGCCCATTTTGATATCACCCTTCGTTTCACGTTCAGCCTGAAAGATAAACATTTGTTATTATTCATGCATCAAAAATCAGAGAAACGAAAAAAAAAACAACACACAGTCTGTGTAACCGAATTAAATTTCTCATTATAATAGTGAATGAACGAAGACCACTTACCGTCGGAGCCGACTCGGGGGTTTTACAACTGCGAGTCCCTTTAGAAACTTTTTTGAAAGCGGGAGAACTCAATCTAAGTCTTTCCCATATTTTGCGCTTCTTTGTTTTAGTGCTTTTACCCAACGAAGCAGTGTCCTTCTCAATAGTGTTATTCACCGAGGAGGCTGTATCAGTAATTCCAGATGCAAGAGTGATTGGGTGCAATTGAGCGGTTTCCATCATGTTGACTTCTGCTGAGCGAAGAGCGCATTCGTCGGGATGCGCAGCCATCTTTACCGGCGTATTATTCGGACACCTACTAAGGACGTGTCTCTCATCCTCGGTCGCATCCGGGAGTTTGCTATCGTCGCGCGCTAGATTCTCATTGTCGTCGTGGTTCGCGAAAAGGCGCGGGAGTTGAGAAACAAGCGAGAACATTTCAAAATCATTTTCCAAAGCTGGGTACGACTGAGCAGCGGCAATTTGCTCACGTCTAAGGCCTCGTAGAGTGCGAGCGTTCTGTCTTAAACGGTGCTTTTCGTATACTGGAATTTGAATATCGGGAATACACAAATTAGAAGAACTGTCTGTGATTCTTTGTTCTCGGTTATCATTGCCAAGTTGACCTGCAGAGTCTAGCCCGGGCAATTCATGACTAGTTATTCCACATTGAGTCAAGTCATCCGAAAAGACAGCTTTATTTGGTCCAGAATCATAGCAGACATCGGATCCAGTGTTAACGGAAGAAGCGCGCAAGTCCGCTCCAGAAGCAGAGAACCAAGAAGAAAAACGAGAAGACTGAGCAGTAATACCAACAAGAGGTGGTATTAGACTCCGCGGAGTTGTTTCGCTCTCAGCGTTACTTGGCTTTATGGTGTCAGGTGTTCGACTGACCTTTAAATTTATTTTAGCCAGGTTACGCAGAGATCGAGATGTAATCAGCTTTAGATTTGATTTTGCTTTTTTTACAATGTTCAATGCAGTAGAAGTGTTTTTTAGTTCACTTGTTGAGAAAAGAGGAACAGCTGCAGCAGAAAGATGAGAAGACACAGTATCCACAGTAGGTATATTCGTAGAATGAGTGAATGATCGCCGGGAAGGTAAATCTGATTGTACGAGCTTAGACGGTGGACCAGAAGCAGTACTCCCAAGCGCCTGACTACTCGGAAGTGCAGAGACCAGACCAGATAGACGCGCTTTAGGTGCAGGTGCTGCTGTGTTGTCCCAAGAAGCAAACAGAAAAGACGTAGGAAAGCTGGACACACTACACGAAAAATCTAGAATGTCGGTCCAGATAGTCGAAGCAGATAAAGACATTCCAAGCTTTGGTTGTTTTGGTTTCGTCTGAAGGGGGCGACACGCATTCAGGTTTGCAGGAATTACCGTCAAGGCGCTGTTTTGAATTGGTGAAGGGTCTTCGCTTTTGGGTATAGGTTCGGTATGTTTAAAGGTATCAGCCTGTGGGGTATCGTCTAAAAAACAGCGTGGATTGAGCAATTCATATCTTTGAATGCCGGACTTACCTGAGACAATGCTATCATCTATATTATCCACTAAGAGCCCTCTTTTGACTAGTACGCCAATTGAAGGTAAAGAGACGCTTGAGGATACACGAAAGCTGTCATTGTCGCTAGTGAGAAAAGAATTGACAGGGGGTATACAAAGTTGATAATTAGCCCAATGCGAGGACAAAGACTGTGCTGAAGGGCAAGAATAAAGCTATATAACAGTATAGTTTCAGGAGTTTGGAACAAAAAGAAATAACGCACGGAAGGAGAGGAATAATCTTTGAGAGATAACGTTGAATTGGATTGCTACCACGAAAGAAGTTTGATATTGGAACATTATGAATTGATTCAAGAGTGCTTACTACTAGGGCTGTCATCGAACATAAAAATGGAGTAAAGACCGTGGTGATGAAATCGTATGTGGGCAATGTTGTCGAAGAGACTGTCCAACAAACGGCCAAACCGGGCGGTCGCACGCATCACGTGTAAAGCTAGTGAGGGACAGTGACAAACCAACCACTGGCACTGCCGCACTCTCGAGCTCCTAACGAACTTCTTCTAGATAAGTAGGGCTCTAACTCGTTTCTTTGGCCAGACGGAAAAAAAAGATTCGGAAATTTTTCATCTCCAGCACCATCAATTAAATTTGCCGAAGCAGCCAGCCTCTGTCCCACGACGTTGACGTTAAACGACCACACTCAGGCTGCTGCTCTCTGTCAGCCATGGCAATTCTCTCCTCTCCTCTTCAAATTTTGACTTCAACGCCACCAGCTACACGCACATTCACAGCGCTACTCATTTCTATTTCATTAGCGTATTATTGGCTACAGTGGCGCGCATCTGGAGACTGGCTAGGACACCCTCAAATCCCGTATCTCACCCTCGTTCCTGGGATAAGTTGGATATACCCATGGACTTTCCTTACATCTTCTTTTGTCGAAAAAAGTGTCATCGAGGTATGCAACTGATCCCGTGGATCTCATTTGTAAACCGCTCGCTCACTCAATTAAATCTAGCTGGCGTTCTCCCTTATTTCTCTTCCTGTGACATTACGCTATCTCGAACGTCTTTGGGGAACCGTTGAAACTTTTAAATTCATAGGAATCGTACTTATTATATCAAATATCGTCGCTTTTGCTGTTTCCTGGATTGAATTCGAGGTATTGGGTCTAGAAACTCTCATGTGCGCATACGTCATTCATGTTCATTTTTGAAAATGACGCAAAAGTGCTAAAAACACCTCCTTTCGTACTTATAGTTATGGGGTAGAATATCATGGGCAGATGGCTTTACAAACAGCAGTGTTGGTGGCGTTTACGCAAATGATACCCGAGCATCAGGTTCAATTATTTGGAGTGCTAAAAGTGCGCGTGAAGGTACTGTCCATTTTTCTTGACATAAATGGTTGCCCAGCCGGTGATTCTCACTTTCTACCTGTCTCCTTAAAGCGACTACCGATGGCATATGTTACATTTTCTACTGTTCTGTGCTTAATGGGATATCAAGATCCGTTTATCCTTATACAATTCGGCTGGCTTGTTTCTTGGTTTTATCTACGTTTCTATAAACTCACGGGCGGCGATACTGGACCAGTGGAATATGGAGATCGCAGCGAAACGTTTGCATTCGTACATTGGTTCCCTCCATTCCTGCAGTAAGATAACTCCCTGGCATTTCTTTGACCCGCACACTGATTCGAACGTCAAATCAGCTATCCGATATCTATAGCGTCCGATTTCACATATAACCTCTGTCTTCGCATAAAACTTGTCAAACCACACTCCAGCGCCCTTTCAGATATTGAATCACCGTACTCAGTACCTGGAGGTGCACGCGCCGAAGCGGAGAGACGAAGGTTTGTCGCCACCTTGCATGTTCAGCAACACAACAAACTAATGCATTTCGTAAAAACAGAGCTTTAGCACTAAAAGCCCTAGACCAACGTCTCGCCAATCCTGGTCTAAACCCTGGGGCAACTACATCAAACCCATCGCGATCGAATAGTGTATCACCGAATATACACGCACCTAAAGCCAGCCTGGGAGGTAATAACAGCTCTTCTAGAGTGGCGCCAGAAGGCGAAGCAGATTTGGGTGTATCCTCTGAAAATAAAAATTAGATACCAGCTACCGCGAGACAAGTAGTCTATCATGAATTCTTTATTTTTGCAAATAGCGTTTGTTTAATTAATATATGTTATTTCTCTCAAAATACGTTTTGCAAGTCTATTACTTTAAAATTCTTCGATAACTTTTACAACCAACATTTGTAATTTTAGGATTACACTCGGAGATACATACATACGTATCTACTTGCTCAAGGTGATAGACGCTTCGGGTCTCTGGGGAACAACGATGCTCTTCTAATGTTATTCAACTTGAGGAAAAGCATCAAAACCCGCTCGAGACCTATAATCGATCGTCAGACAAAGACATTTGAGGTAAGAATAATATTAACTCACCGATACCTCCTCCGGCATGTGGTGGACACCCGAGCCTGAAGGCATCCACGTAAGCTTGCATCGATGCAGGATCAATGCCTTTCTCTTGCATCTTTCGAATCAACAAGTCAGGGTCATGAATACGCTGGGCTCCAGATAGAATCTCTTCACCACGCATGAAGAAGTCATACGAGTTTGAGAGAGTGGGATCTTCGGGGTCGGGCATCGTGTAGAAGGGACGCAGCTCCAACGGAAATTTATCAATGATAAAGTAATCCGTGTCATATTTCTCCAGGATTATTCGACCAAGACGCTTCTCGTTTGTAGTGCTGAAACTCGTGTCAGTACAATCCGGAACTGCAATCACCTCTCAAGACTCACTTGATATCGTCGAGGGTCTCTCTTTCTACTCCATCCGCGACAAGCAAGTCGACCGCCTCTTTGAATGTCAACTTCAGAGTTTCTTCCTTCCATTTGAATGGCTCGGCAGGAAATTGCTTTCCTATGGTGGCGATATCTTTAGAATAATTCTCCGTGAGACCTTTGAAGATGCTTTTCAACATCCCGTCAATCAAATCCATAACTTCGTGATAATGTTCTTCAAACGCCATCTCGAGATCCAGCCCAATGAACTCAGTCAAGTGACGATGTGTATTTGAGTCTTCAGCACGGAAAACGGGACCGATTTCAAAGACACGCTCGAAATCTGCTGCAATGCACATCTGCTTGTGAAGCTGGGGTGATTGTGCCAAAAATGCATCCCCTAGGAAGACTGCTTCAGCTTCATCCGATATTTTTTAGTTGTGCAACCAACCTTTGAAGTACCCAACCTTGAAAACGCTAGCGCCTGACTCCGTAGCTGCTCCTTGAAGTTTTGGACTGTGGATTTCCGTAAAGCCTTTAGATCGTAAAAATGACGAGAAAAGCTCGGTGACGGCTGATTGAACTTTGAACACCGCTTGATTCGTTTGCGTCTGCAAAATTCTTAACATTTGGGAAGAGATTCCAAAAAAGCATGACGTACGCGTAAATCCACGATACGGTTGTCCAATCGAGTGTCAAGAAGCACCCTAGTGAATTGAGTGTCCTCTTTGTCAAACTCGCTTTCTGGACGTGACGCATCTTCCACCGAGAACGGTAATCTGATTTGCGGTGAAGCTTCTACATGAATCTATGCACAAACCTTTAGCTGCATCAAGCTACCATAGGGAATCAGACTCACCTGGCTAACCAAGATTTCTACATTTCCAACGGTAGCACTTTTGACTTCTTCTTTTGGTATTTGTACTGTCCCTTCGACCAACACGATACTCTCGTCTGCCAAAGAGCCAACCCATTTGACCATTTGCTTTGAGATCTTCTCCGGAGTGACGATGACCAATGCCTGCACCGACTCTGTCCTTTGGCGAAGGTTCAAAAAGACCATCTTACTACCTTGTGCACGTGAAGTATTGACACGTGCACGGAAAAAGACAGTCTCTTTCTCCTGGTTTGGTGATAGAGTTGCGATGGAAATCCGTGAACGTCCTGCAATAAGTCTGCATGAATGCTACTGATATCGAAATAGATTGTCCTACCAGATTTCTCTTTTGATTGGTTCAATGGCAATACTCCATACTTCTCTGCTAAAGTTCAAGTCACTATTCCGCGATCGATCAAGATATAAGAAAACAAGCTAACACGAAAAGTCCTGTGCAAGTTATTAAGATCAGTAAGACTACCATGTGTTATCATTCGGAAGCTTATACAAACCACTTCAGCATCGCCTCGAGCTTTCCGCTCCTCAGCTTCTTTAGCTAATCGCTCTGCTTTCTTCTTTTCTTTCTCTGCCTCTTTCGCACGTTTCTTTAACTCGCTCTTGGATGGTCCTGTTTCGCTGACAGCTGATTAGACACAAATCGAACGGTGTGATGAATGAGATTTACCCAGCTGGCTGATCTGCTTGAGGTTCTGACATTGTGGTAGTATAAACAATAAGATAAAGTGCAGACCACGATATGACTCGGAAATCCAAGCACAAGATCTATGATTTTCGGTGTGACTCGGCATGACTCGGCTTACCCAAATGGGAGTTGCCGTGTTGAGTCTCCGCGCAAAGTGTTTCTCTTGCGCCCGAATTTTGGTCTGCTGAGCACTCCTCAAACCTGTGATCGATGTGATCTGTAATGATAATTCGGTATTGTTCAAAAATCCATAAAACAAAATTCCAATTAGCCAGTTTGAAGAGCTTCCGGCACCGGACACAGGACTTCGGCGTCAGCTTCGAAGATTGGCTTAAAACGTGGTCAAGACTCGAGGTATATGGTCCATGATCTTGAAAGGCCGGTGCAGAACTTCGAGGTGCTGTTGAACGGTCCCTTGTCGACGCGAAGAATACTGTATTGGTTATAATATACGGCATCGTGTCGATGATTTTTGAGACTGATTAGTGATTACCACACGATTGAACACCGGCTTTTAGCCTATCGATGAAGTTCATTAGCGTGTGGTGTATCTCATCTATGAAATCTGTATCTGTGATTCATTTGTTAAATATGACAAGGGAGAAGCATCATTTTGGTTAGTTTCTCGCTTTTAGTCTCGTGACCCTCCGTAGCAACCGCAGACGATACGAATCGCGAGTGTACGGAATAATAAGAAGTATTAAATACACATTGTTTTGCCCCGTATAAATGGGAGCCTATTAATGAAAAAATAGTGTATATCATCCTATCTACGTTTTTTCGTTATCACCTTTGATAGAGAAATTATTACAGAACAAAACTCAAATCCATTGCCAAATTCTCTCTATGAAGTTTCGTGGAGGCGGTTCGTCGTAACTAAGAACAAATTCAATAGATGAATAATTAAAAAGGGAAATCCAAGGATACGCACGTCGCTTCGATGATTTTATCTAACCCACTGAAGAAATCCATATCTTCTGGTGAGACCATCGGTTGTCGATACAAAAAGTATCGAGCTCCAAAGTAGAGAACGGGAAATAAAGCGAAAGGTAGGTAATTAGTTACAAAGGTATCTGTAGCCCATTCTACAACGAAGATATCGAGTTTGTTTCACATCAAAAGATTGAAAAATTAGCTTACGGCCTTTTAAAAAGACTCTAGCGCCACTAAAAAAGCAGACTGTCAATGTGGAGATGATCGTGTACCATGCAGCATAGGGTTGGAAAGGAGACTTGTAGGGAAGACTGTCTCTAGAAATTCCCTGCGCTTTCAGTCCGGCGTAGAATCGGAGGTACGTGAACGCGATGCTAAACCAGCCCATCAGTCCCGCAATGGCAGTCTATAATCTATCGTTCCACTCCGGCTCTTTAGAGTTGAGGTTGGATAGACTACTCACCATATTGACAAACCAACCGAAAACGCGACCTGCACCTGCATTGGTTCCCATGTATGCTAGGGTACACGTAAGTTTTCAAAATTAATACTTGAGCTGACGCGTATATCATTACCTAGAAGACCTATACTTGCGCTTGCGACTACAGAGATAAGAGGCAAGCCCCGTTTTGTGGTGTACGCCATGATTTTAGGAGCATTTCCAGATATAGCCAAAGAATCTAAGTAAGAAAATATTAGTTTTTCATGATCGTCCTCGGAAACGTTGAGATGCTGACAGAGTGCTCGTGAGCTGACGTATATACCACTTGAAGCAGCGGACCACGCAGAGGTGAGTAGACAAGCGTTGATTATAGATGGTAGTCCTTTGATTCCCGATCTCACGATTCTACCAAAAAGTTTTGGCCTTGTTTAAACTAGTGAGAAGCTACAACATACGCAATGACGAATGGAGACGCTGCTGCATCCTCGACTTGAAGATTCAGGCTTGGACTGTCGGACGGCACCAGGAGACCAATGATAAATGTGCCTCCAATGTAAAAGAGTAATAGGCGTATGTAGACTCGTTTTATGGCTTTGGGAAGGTTTTTTCCTTACGCGAAGTACGATCATTGATATACAGTATATCAGAACAAAGATATCCGAGGACAGAACTTACGAGGGTTTCTGGCTTCTCCGGCGGCAAGTGCTACAACCTCAGTCCCAATATAAGAGAATGCCGCCTGTGTCATAGCTAACCACCTAGAAAACCAGAACAACTTCTTTCAGCGAAACTAATATCAAGAAAAGATTATGCAGAAATATTACCATCCGAGGAAACGTCCTGTGGCACCAGGAACGTTATTTGCTTGTACGAATGGCCCAGGTTTTTTCCAAAATCTGAAGCCGATTCGATCGTGATCTGGGCCTCCGCCCAGGTCGAGAACAATCCCGAGAATAATGAGACCCGTGATGGTGAGAACTTTGATAGATGCAAAGTAAAATTCGCATTCTCCGTATAAACCTATCAATATATGCGTAAGATAATGAATGAAAAGAAAGGCGTCTCATATATAAATGTATATGAAAGAATACCAACCAGCGCCGAATAAGTTGATTATTACGACAACCACAAAGAATATTGTGATCCATACTGCGTTGTTGACAGATTTATTCCAGAAGTTTATCAGAATAGAAGATGCGCTAAATTCGGTTGGCGAAAGCAAAACCCTAGGAGGAGATTGGCGTAGTGTTTTTAGCTTGGAAAAACAGCGGAGTCAATGAGTGAAAAGCACGAACCAATTATACCAATAATTCCAGCCCATAGCAAACGAGAAACTTTGATTGACAAATCGCTCCGCGAGTTTAATAAAACCACCAGAGATGGGAAGGTAAGCAATCATTTCTCCGACACATATCATGGTTGAATAACACATAGATCCAACACTAGGTTCAAAATAAGGAAAACGCGGAAAAGGAAGCACGAAAGTGACGGGACATACATCATATAAGCCAACAGAAGCCCGACAGGACCGCCATTTCGCAGAGGAGTGCTTTTAGGACAAAGATGGTAAAATCAAGATGGCATCATGGCGGAAGAACTAAAGAACTTACGCGGTGCCCAAAAATAGACCGGTGCCGATAACACCTACACAAATCAAAAGAGACATAATCTCAAGCAGGTACTACATATCACCAGAATTCGATAACTAACCTCCAATACTTCAAAGGAAATGATTCAAGTATAAGAACATGGCCAGCCAATGAGAAATGGTATACATACCTAATCATGGCAATGTGTCGACTTTTCAGCTGTCGTTTGAGACCAGGACCCGAGGAAGTCTCGAGATCGATCTCATGACTTCCTTTGGAGGAGACGACGTCTCTGTCGTCTTTGTCTTTCTCTGGGGATCGACCCATCGTGATGGTCGCAGGACAAGGACTATAGTGTAAGCGCTTGGAAGAGATAAGCGAAAGATATAATCATGTAGCTGATGCCCCAGGGTAATCATCCAGCCAAATCAAATATTCAATGTTCAGGAATCAAGTTTGTCAGCTCTCTTGGCTTCCATACAAATGGGTACTCTGGGTTCTTTTTGCAACTTTCAGAAGTATACCACGTAGCGTATTCACAAAAAAAAGCTCCGAGAACCTGCTCAGTGCGCCAAGTCATATCAATAAACACACACATGGAACTCTGGTTACTGACCCGAATTCTGCATGTGAAGGTCGAATGCCAATATGGGATAGTCATGTGCGGTAACGCTGGCAATCTCATTATTCCACAGAGCGCGAAACACAGTTGATAGCGCAATGCTTCATAATGAAATTGTATACCGTATGGTATTTTGTTGTGATGCAGCTGTTTTGCCAAACGCCAGCCAAACCTCGTGTCAGACCCTGTCTCGTGACCTCTTCGGAGAAGGTCCAAGGTTTCCCGAACTTTCCCCATGAGTTCAAACCAGAGGGAGTGCCAATTTCGAATCCGTAGTCGCTCCTTGGGATTTTGGACGGTGAATTTCCGTAAAGCCTTTAGAGAGTAAAGAATGATGAGAAAAGCTCGGTGACGGCTGATTGGACTTTGAACACCGCTTGATTTGTTTGCGTCTGCAGAATTCTTAACATTAGGGGGGAAATACATTCCAAAAAGCATGACATACGCGTAAATCCACAATACAATTGTCCAATCGAGTGTCAAGCACTCTGGTTGAGTGTCCTCTTTGTCAAACTCGCTTTCTGGGTGTGACGCGCTGATTAGACGCAGTGTAGTAGACGAGAGTCACCCAGCTGGTTGATCTACTTGTGGGATTCTGACATTGGAGCAGTAAGTATGAACAACACGATGAAGTGCAGACGACTAAGCGTACGACTCGGCACAAGATCTATAGTTTCGGTGTGACTCGGCTTACCCAATTGGGAATTGCCGTGTTGAGTCTCCGCGCAAAGCAACGCATTTCTCTCGCGCCTGAATTTTAGTCTTCTGATTATCTCTCAGACCTATGTCTATAATGATAATTCAATATTGTTAAACAAGACATCCGTGAAATAAAATCGTCCTCCCAGTCAGCCAGTTTGAACAGAAATTGCTTCCGGCACAGGACTTCGGCGTCAGGCGGGGCCAGCACGCGGTCCTTGATTTGTTCATTAAAAAATTTTTCCGAGTGAACACTCTTCTTCTCTAATGCTTTCTGTCTTAAGGTCTAGCGCGTCTCGTTTTTCAGCTCGGACCGTGTCTACGTGGTCGACTGTTCCAGCCGGACCTCCCGATCCCATTTTGGGTACGGTTCATTTTTAGACTGAAAGAGAACAAGTTATAACGACATCTACAGGTGTAACTGAAGCGTTCAAGGCTGACACTTCACCAAAGAAGATCAATCTTGGCGTTGGTGCATACCGAGACGAAAATGGAAAACCATATGTTTTACCCAGTGTTCAAAAAGTTTGTATCCGGTGCTCAGACGTGAAAGCATATAATAATGACATGAAAATTATAGGCCGAGGAGATATTGACTGCCAGAAAAATGGACAAGGAATATCTCCCTATCACAGGTTTAGCCGAGTTCACTCGAGAAGCGATTAAACTTGCCTATGGGACGGATAGTATACCATTACAAGAAAACAGGGTGCGTTAAAAGTCCTTGCTATCGGAAGATTGACATGAACTTGTTTAAATAGATTGCTGCCACACAATCCATATCCGGTACGGGTGCTCTTCGTGTTGGAGGCGCTTTTATAGCTCGACACTATCCCCACGAAAACCGCAAAATCATCTATATCCCTAATCCTAGCTGGGGCAATCACATTCCCGTGTTTCGCGATTCTGGCTTAGAGGTGCGCAGATATAGTTACTTCGACAAATCCACGGTTGGCTTGGACTTCGCTGGCCTCAAAGCGGACTTGCTAGCTGCTCCCGAGCAGAGTATCGTTTTGTTCCATGCTTGCGCACACAATCCGACAGGTGTAGATCCTACTCCGGAACAATGGAAGGAGATATCCGACGTCGTTAAAGAGAGAAAGCTGTTCCCCTTCTTTGACATGGCTTATCAAGGCTTCGCGTCTGGATCGACCAGTAGGGACGCTTTTGCTGTTCGTTACTTCGTTCAGCAAGGTCATCAAATTGCTCTTGCTCAATCTTTCGCTAAAGTAGGTTTAATTCGCGGACTTATTCAATCTTTCTTCACAATTTATTGCAGAACATGGGCTTGTATGGCGAGCGTGTTGGTGCTTTCTCGCTTGTAGCATCCGACCCAACAGAGCGCGCTCGTATAGATTCCCAAATCAAGATCGTAGTTCGCCCCATGTACTCAAACCCTCCACTCCACGGTGCGCACATTGCCGCTACTATCCTTTCCAATCCCGATCTCTATGCGCAATGGTAATGTTCTCAATAACGATCTCTAAGTAATACTATTGACACCTGTAATCAGGGAAAGTGAAGTTAAGGGAATGGCCAACCGAATCATAAGCATGCGCGACAAGCTTTACGACACACTCACCCACGACCTAAGCACTCCTGGCAAGTGGGATCACATCAAATCTCAAATCGGCATGTTCAGGTTAGTTTCAGCGATATCTTGACGCAGCCAGCGTATTGACTGAGAATTAGCTTCACTGGCCTGACTGCCGAACAAACCAAAGCTTTAGCAGAAAAAGCCCACGTATACATGACCTCAGACGGTCGTATCTCAATGGCTGGACTCAACAGTGGCAATATTACATACTTTGCTGAAAGCGTTGACAAAGCTGTTCGGGGCAACTTGTAACAGTTTCGTTGCGGGTGAAAACGATAGATATATTATGCAATTCTTGACGTATATATTATTTTCTTGGATGGTACTACATTTTCAATAGATACTTGCATTTTGTTGTTGTTCCATTGCGATGCGAAGCGAACTGGATCAGGTTGCGTTGCTGACACATACCGGCGCCAACAAATAGTCAGAATGCCTTCCAGCGGCAAGAAAAAGAAAGAAAAGAACGTAGATTTTGCTGTTGGTCTCTTTTTCTTTTCCACCGTCACAACTCTATTTTACCATCAATGTTAGAAAGCGAAATTAAAATTAGGAAAGGGCAAGAAACCTGCAAATAATGCCGTCGACACATCGTTTAAAGCACGCTGTATGATTTTTTTCTTCGGCATTGTCTTGTGAACTAAGATATCTTGTATATAGCTATCGCGGTCCCTTTACAGAAGATAGGTTTGGACAAAGGCTCTAATCCGACAACACAACGAAACCTAACTTTGGACGACCTATTGATTCATCTCAAACATCACAATCCCAATACGCGTAAAGGTAGTCGTTACATCTAGACCGAAGGCTTATGTACTGATCTGAACTGAAGACGCAATCATTGGGCTTCGAGAGTTGCTTGAAGGATACCCGGAGTTGATCGAGAGCTCTTTAACTGCTGTTCTACATGCTTGCGCGCGTGTAATTGGTGATGAGGTGATATTCGTTGACCTTTCGCGTTTAAAAAATTTTCTTACATGTATCTCAGGATGGTGATGTTAGAAAATTGCTGCACACTTTTTTCTCCTGGCTTTTACGAATATTGCCTCCGGTGGGTGGTTTATGACCGGCTTCAACGTTTGCGGCGACTAAAGTTCAAATCACCAGCAACATATTCGTCCGCATCTCCAATTCTTAATGCTGTTCATAACATCTGCACAAACACACATCTATCCTGCTATCCGTATAGACGCTATTCGGTTTATCGACGTTTTCCTGGAATGCGCTCCAGACATTATCGTGCAAAACTGGCTTCAACCGGATACAACTGGATCACGGGTTTTAGAAGGTTATCTTGGTCTTCTGAGCTCATCCTCTAAATTCTGGTCCGGGTCTCAAGGTATGCCAAGTCGTTTCACTAAAGATCTCGTATTAAATTAAGTGGACAGACGATGCTCCTGGTCCATCTACCGCGAATGTGACCCTATCTCAAAATGTCCGTTGCGTATTTCTCTAAGTTTATTATGTATTCACATGTATTACAGTCACGGCTCGTCGTACTATCTTCCTTGGCGAAATTCTTGGAAAAGGCATTATTACCATCACAAAGCGAACAAACATCTGTCGTTCCGAGATGGGTTTTCTTTCCTTATTTCGCATCACAAAATGAACTAGAAGCATTTTGTGCCCTTGTATATCCTTCTCGGCTCAATGATCAACTGCCTAAAACTGTTGCTTGGGGCGAGTCCGAAGGTGTATTTGTTGGCCCGTTCGAGGACTACTGCCAAGTTGGGGGAAATGACGTGCATGAAATATGGCTTTCTCCGGATGAAATAGACACGCTGATGCAAGATACGGATAAACCAAAACAGCTTGCTTCACTGGAGTCGCATCCCAAATCCTCGCGTGATACTTATATTGGGTATTTAGTGGTATGTACATTCCACGCGCCGATATCAGTACGTGATGTGACGTTTTTCGTGTATAGCAATTGTCCAGGACCTTGCAGCCTATTCTTGCAACCGTATGGCTCGATGTAGCACCTTCTGTGTTTATTTCCGTTTCAGCAGAAACAGCAAACAAAACAGAGACACAACTTGCACTTGTCGTGCTCAAAATTACTGGATGCCTGTATGGAGAGATAATCAGAAGCACTGATATTGTAAGCACCTAGCAATAAGGTGTTACCTCGCTTTCTAATTTTATTCCAGCCGGACTATACCAAAAAATCAGTCAAAGACGATCTTTACAATTTGCTGGCTCATATATCTCCCTATTTGCCACAGGTGATCTCTGTGAATGACTTTGAAGTAGGTGTCCCCTTTTTTGAATTATTTGCAGCTCATGTTTTTGAAGGTAGAGGAACTTGTTCGGTCGATGAGCTTCAGCTACTGTGAATTGGTTTCGCTGACTCTGTTGCTGGGGACCGATGACGCCTCACAAACTTCAGAGTCCCGGCGAAAACAGGAGAGAGGTTTATCAATACAACTAGAAAGAGTAGGGGAATACATCCTCCAATCTCTAAATGGAAAAGTATGGTTGTTTTGTGTAAAGTGCTTTCAATCACTGATGCAATTTGGTTGTAGTCGTCGGTACTCTCGACATCTGCCTATACAAGCCTTTTACCGACACTTTGGTATTTGTTAACCCACAAATCAAAGAGCGATTATTTATCCACCATTAAATCTGCCTGCATTGATCATTCAATCCGCCTAAATTCGAAGTCGGGCTCGAAATCTTTATCTACCCAGTTAATCGGGATATTCGTATTGGTATTGTATTTTCACACAATCTGAAAACAAACGCATCTCAGTATTTTTGTAGTATTCTAGCCTTTCGTATTCAACTAATGTAGCATCAGACGAAATTGCTCGTCTTAGAGAATGGTATCAACACTTGCCTAAGGCCCTTTGGGAAGCAGGTGCCAATGATCCTAATCTGGCCGAGGTAAGAATTAATCTGAAGGAAATAACCCTTTCATATCTGACATCTTAATGAAGATTATTCTCCTACTACTGTTACGCATTTCACAACGACGAATCCAGATTTTTGATGAAAACGTGAGTTCACAACTCGCATCATGTGAAAAGAAGAAAAAAATTAACATTCTGGTTTTAGTCACATACTGCGGTTATATCCCGACTGGTACCTTTTTTTACGATAACTCATCCACAAAAGGGTGAAGTGCCTGGACCGTTTACTAAATTAAAATCTCTACAACTCCGGAGATTGACTTTGGACGTGGTTAAAGTACTGGTCCATGATTATGAAAAGGCCGGTGCAGGGCTTCGAGCTTCTGTTGAACGGGCCGTTATCGACACGAAGGATACGATACAATGGTTATAATATACGTCGTGACGAATATTTTTGAGACTGATTACCACTTAGTTAAACACTTTGTTGGTTTTTAGCATATCGATGAAGTTCATTAGCGACTTGGCAGTCGTGTATCTCATCTATGAAATCTGTGTTTGATTCATTTGTTAAGAATCACGAGGCAAAATTACCTGGCTTGTGCATGTGATGTATCATCGCATCATGAATTGGTTTTTGTGCTTTTACCATGGAGACACAGGGCCCCCTTATGATCAATTCTGTTCCTGCAACGACCTCCACATCAATTGTGAATGTTTGTAATTTAACTCGTCCTTTTATGAAAACATGATGTTGCTTGATAGCTTTTAGTTAGACAGTTCCGGCATTTTATGTTAAGGGGAAACATCAGTTGGTTGGTTGTTCGCTTTTGGTCTCGTGATCCTCTCAATGGCAATCACAAACGATATGAATCGCGAGAGCACGGAATAGTAAGGGGTTAAATTTGATCATCTGAATTGTATTACAAATCGTGTTGCTCCGTAGAAATGGGAGCCTAGTCATGTAAAATATCATCACATCTGAGTTTTTTTAGTACCTTTGATACAAAAACTATTCTAGAGCAAAACTTACAAGCCACTGCCAAAATCTCTCTATGAAGTTTCGTGGAGGCGGTTCGTCGTAGCTAAAAACAAATTAAATGAATGAATTGAAGCCGGAAGAAAATACGCACGTCGCTTCAATGATTTTATCTAATCCACTGAAGAAATCCATATTTTCTGGCGAGACCATCGGTTGTCGATACAAAAAGTATCGAGCTCCAAAGTAAAGGATAGGGAACAAAGCGAAAGGTAGGTAATTAGTTACAAAGGTATCTGTAGCCCATTCTAAACGAAAGAAGATATTGAACTCGTCAAAATGTCAAAAATCGAGGAATTAGCTTACGGCCTTTCAAGAAAACACTGACGCCACTAAAAAAGCAGACTGTTAATGTAGAGATGACCGTGTACCATGCAGCGTAGGGTTGGAAAGGTGACTTGTAAGGGAGAGTATCTCTAGAAATTCCCTGCGCTTTCATTCCGGCGTAAAATCGGAGGTACGTAAACGCGATACCAAACCAGCCCATCATTCCCGCGATGGAAGTCTATAATTAATAGTTTCACTCCTGCCCTTTAGCGTTGAGGTTGTATAGACCACTCACCATATTGACAAACCAGTTGAAGACACGACCTGCACCTGCACTGGTTGCCATATATGCTAACGAATACGTGAGTGTTCAAATCATGCAAGTTCACATGGATTTAATTACCTAGAAGACCTATACTTGCGCTTGCGACTACGGAGACAAGAGGCAGGCCCCGTTTTGTGGTATACGCCATGATTTTGGGAGCATTTCCGGAGATAGCCAAAGCATCTAAAACAATGTTAGTTTTTCATGTTTGTTCCGTAAGCCCTAGAATGCTAACATAGTGCTCGTGAGCTGATATACGTATCACTAGAAGCAGCGGACCACGCCGAAGTGAGTAGACAAGCGTTGATGACAGATGGAAGCCCTTTGATTCCCGATCTCACGATGCTACCCAAAAGCTTTGGTCTTGGTGCGAATTAGTGAAAAGCTGTAACGTACGCAATAACAAATGGAGATGCTGCTGCATCCTGAACTTTAAGATTCAGACTTGGACTGTCGGACGGCACTAGGAGACCAATAATAAATGTGCCTCCGATGTAAAAGAGTAATATGCGTATGTAGACTCGCTTTATGGCTTTGGGAAGGTTTTTTCCTTAAGTGAACATGTCACCATTGATATCAATATCAAAATAAAATATATCGAACTTACGAGGGTTTCTGGCTTCTCCAGCCGCAAGTGCCACAACCTCAGTCCCAATATAAGAGAATGCCGCCTGTGTCATAACTAACCACCTAGACAATCGGAACAACTTCTTTCAGAGAAGCTAATATCAAGAAAAGATTATGCAGAAATATTACCATCCGAGGAAGCGTCCTGTGGCACCAGGAACATTATCGGCTTGTACGAACGGCCCAGGTTTTTTCCAAAATCTGAAGCCGATTCGATCGTGATCTGGGCCTCCGCCCAGGTCGAGAACAATTCCGAGAATAATGAGACCCGTGATGGTGAGAACTTTGATAGATGCAAAGTAAAATTCGCATTCTCCGTATAAACCTATCAATATATGCGTAAGATAATGAATGAAAAGAAAGGCGTCTCATATATAAATGTATATGAAAGAATACCAACCAGCGCCGAATAAGTTAATTATTACGACAACCACAAAGAATATTGTGATCCATACTGCGTTGTTGACAGATTTATTCCAGAAGTTTATCAAAATAGAAGATGCGCTAAGTTCGGTTGGTAAAAGCATTGCCCTGGGAGGAGATTGGCGTAATGTTTTTAGCTTGGGAAAATGACGGAGTCAATATGTGAAAGGCACGAACCAATTATACCAGTAGTTCCAACCTATAGCAAACGAGAAACTTTGATTGACGAATCGTTCCGCGAGTTTAATAAAACCACCAGGGATGGGAAGGTAAGCAATCATTTCTCCGAGGCAAATCATGGTTGAATAACACATAGATCCAACACTCGATTCGACATGAGGAAAACGTGGAAAGAGAAGAGCAAAAATGGCAGAACATACACCATATAACCCAACAAAAGTCCGACAGGACCGCCATTTTGCAGAGGCGTGCTATTATGACAAAGATGGTGAAATTAAGATGGTATCGTGCCAGAAGTACTAAAGAACTTGCGCAGTGCCCAAGAATAGACCGGTACCGATAACACCTAAAAGAGTACACATATATATCAAGCAGGTACTGCATATCACCAGAATTCGATAACTAACCTCCAATACTTCAAAGGAGATGGTTTAGGCATGAGAACATGACTAGCCAATAGGAAAGTGACATACATACCTAATCATGGCAATGTGCCTATTTTTCAATTGTCGTTTGAGACCAGGACCCGAGGAAGTCTCGAGATCGATCTCATTGCTTTCTTTGGAGGATACGACGTCTTTGTCTTCTTTGTCTTTCTCTGGAAATTGGCCCATCGTGGTGGTCGCAGGAAGACAAGGATTCTAGCGTAAGCGCTTGGAAGAGATAAGCGCAAGATATGGTCATGTAGCTGATGCTCCAAGGCAATCATACGGCCAAATTAAGTATTCAGTATTCAGTATAGATCTCAGGCCGCAGGGCTTCCATTCAAATAGGCACCCGGGGTTTGCTTTGCAAATTTGAGAGTATACCACGAAGCATAAAAATAAACTCGGGGTCAAACGAGAACCTGTGGACGTCAAGTCACGTCAATGAACACACATGGAACTCTGGCTACTGTGCATGTGAAAATCAAATACCATATATGAGATAGTCACGTGCGACGCTGACAATTTCGTTGTTCCACACTGTACAGAACATAGTCGAGAATATAATCATAATGAAATTATATATCATATACATACGGTGTTCTGATGATGCAGCAAACATGTTTGCAAAACTCTAGCAAAGCCTCGTGCGAGATTTCATCTCGTGACCTCTTCGAATACTGCAGCCAGAAGGTTTTCCCATGGGTTCAAACCAGAAAGAGAGCCAATTTCGCAAAGTCGTCCTCCGTATAATGATTGGTTGACAGTCCACAATTATCTCGGCATCATTTAGAAGGCACCCGCCAGGAACAGATTTGAAGGAGAGGAAGGATGGGACGAGATCTGTGTATAATTGTGAAATACCGTCCCGGTAGTGCTCATCGAAGCATGAAATGAACTCTGCCATCTTTCCCCAAACTTCTGAACCCGATACATTAAAAGAAAATCTGAATGAGAGAATGAGGTCAATTAAAACTAAACGTATGAATGTGCTTGCCTCGATGGTGGGTCTTCGTGTAAAGAAGCGTAAACCCAAAAGGTTATACATGATGCCGATAAAAACCATCTCCGCAATAGACTTGTGCAGAAAATTTAAATGTCCCGTTCGTCCCGAAACCATATCGAAGTTAGCTTACTGGTTCAACTATTCAGAGAAAACGATCCGGAATAAGTCTCACTTGACGGGATCGTCTACGAAGCCATAAACTAGCACAAGCGTGGTTTAGACAGGAGGCAGGCATTCCGATAAAAAACGTTGCAGATGGACATGTAAATTGAAAAACACCAGATTGCTATAATCAATTACTAATGCAGGGAATCAAATTTTCTAAATAAGGATCCTTCGCCTTCGATGTTAAATTAAAAATAAGCCATAAAAGTGATTGCGCACCCGAATCATCACATATGTTCGCCTGGTTGGGATTTACGAACTCTTTAGAATTTAGCACCTTTAGTTGTGATTCGCTTAAAGTTCATTATGGCTTCATAAATCGGTGGTTCTGGAAGTCCGGAACTGAGCCAGTTAGCATTTTTTCTATAGTACAGGCTTCCGACTCTGGTTGCTATTGTGAACAAGAACTTGAATTCTCTTCTTCCAAATTTAGTTGAATGGGCTCAAATCGAGGAGTGCGGGTCAAGTGATGTGAGATATCAAAAAACCATCTGAAAGCAATATCAAAATTGAACGCTTGACCGCTGTATGAAGAAGTCTTGTGCGAGTCGTTGTCTCAACCTCGGACCGGGCCGCCGGCGCCTGAGCGAAGGCAACAAGCGCGCGCTCGGAGCACGGCGCCCACAAGAACAAAGATTAAATAATTGATCGAAAAAAAAAAGAGCAGCGCGCCGCGGTACCCGACTGTATGTTTCTTGCCAGACATGTTATTTCCAAGGCACCTCTCGGGACGGGACTTATGATCTGATTCTATCTTGGTAACAAATGGCTACGTTTCAGCGAGTCGGAGTATAGAAACTATAATGTGTATCAAGCTTTGAAATCAGTGTATCAACAATACGAGAATGATTGTTCGAATGATCATGTGAAGGTTTGGAAAAACAAAAACATTTTTTGACACTTTTCTTCGGGCTTGTGTGTTGATGGCCATCAGGTTTTTCTGGCACCTTACAATCCCGAGTCGATCCTTCCTCAAATTAAATTTATTTCCTACTTGAATAGATCAGAAGTCTCAAAATCTATTCAATTCTTATCTATTGCCTTACGGTCTTGGTCGGCAGCATACATCTTGAAGACGAGTGCTAATAGACCTAGGGTATCAAGCGGAAGCCGCATTACACTAATTCCGAACAATGCCGGACCCAGCAGGGCTCGAGTCTGGAACGAAAACCACTACTTACAAGTTAATGTCAGCTTTTTCTTCTAATGTCGGTAACTATCAACCGACTATCTCTTTTTGAAATTAATAAAAGTACGACCACTCATGACCGGCACTTCTCTTGCATAAATGAAACCTAGACCATGACCTATGACTTCTGCTGTCTCTCAGCAATACAACATATACTGCAGTAATTTCTTATTTTGCCCCTATGCATACATTAACCAAGAGTATTGATCTCTAAAAAAAGTGAACACCGAGGTACGCGTGTTCATTTTAAAGATAACCATGACACAAACGACTGACACTGTACGTGTCCGTTCATCTACATATGCAATTACAAATATGAACTTGTGCGGGGGAAGGGTCACGATGAAAGTCCGGTCTTAATACAGATATCCACCTTTTCGTTATCTACTTATTCAAATCATCTTACTTTGAACAATTTCACCTATCGACACTCAGGTCGGTAGACATGATTCCATTAGTCCCCGTTCACATTACGCATCACAAAACTTAAAAACCTGTCTATAGTCCTCAAAAGCGACGTGCGGAAAATTAACTGCCACTGTCGTAATCAGGGTCCCCAAAAGGACCCAGATTTCTATATCTGAAACGATCCCCCACTTTGTAAAAGAGTTCCATATATGCGGGGGAGTAGACTATACTTGTATTTTTTTTCTCTTTGCGAATACTTGTAACGCCAAGATCCAGTGGACGGTGGAAATAACAAGTTCAAGGAGATCAATCTGCGGGGGTCGGCTATGATGTGTTTCAGAGGGCTCAGAATGTTGTGGTGGTGAAGGTGGCTATTCCGTCCATCGACGGTGCCAGGCTCGCGATCAACAGTGCCGAATGTTGATGCTCATCTTCAGACCGTCCGCTCTCAAAAGGTTGAAGTGACCGATGCATGCTGAGATGGTGATCAATCGATTTTCGCCTCGAGTTGTTAGTTGAAGTCACAACCATTCATTGGTACAATGAAATTAGCGAGCGACGTGGCATTGACACCTTGAACTCGCAGTACAAGAGGTACTATAATACCAAACTTGAAATCAGCGTTGTAATCAGCAACCAATTCACTAGGATTTTGTTAAACAGTTGTTTCGAGGTCCAGGTACAGCATTTGATTTTCATAATTAATTGTGTTAGAGCCTGCCGATGGAGGTCCTTTTGTAAACGCTGGAGCTGCCAGTTGTGTCAGGTCAAGTAGGGGTTTTTCTGATGAGTGAGTGGATAGATTTGATTGGATGAGCGACACGCCGCACTAATTGCATCCTGAAGGGTTCATCAAAGCAGAGGAATTGGCCGGAGGCGTAATTGAATCATAAATTGCGAATGTATATATAATATAATATATGTTTTATTGCATATATCACCAATTTAGATTATTATACCAGGGTGAGAGGGAATTAACTGAGGGTCATTTGAGGACATCCCCGATGAGATCTGTCGTCTTGTAATTGCAAGAAAAATAAATAAAACAACTATTTGTCGGGGATCCAGATAATGCGAGGCGTGGGTGGGAGATATTTCTGTTCCTCGACACTGTTCCAATGCTAAATGGGCGGTGGGCGGCATATGTATTGTCAAAGTGACGGCGTTCGTCATGCGTCATGCTCGGATGCTCTGACTGGCCATGAAGCCCTTTAATAAGAAGGCGGAAGATGGCATAATGACACAGCGATCAGGTTTTTTACTGGTGGGCTGGCCGACTGAATTCGTACAACTGCGAATTTATGAGTTAATAATCTTCAAATCATAGATGTGATCGCGGGTAAGGAACGCTGAGAATGGTGCGGATGGTCCAGGCATGATTTTCCCACATGAGGAAAAAGCATCGCTTTTAGTAATTAACCATATACCATCGTCAGCCTAAAGATTTTCTAGTATGTTGGATTGCTCAATGTCGATTCTTCTCGAAGAAACTTGAGAAGATATAGCCTCGGAGCTTTTCGTATGGAGATATATATACGATATATATATAGCAGCCGAAAAACCTGCTATGTTTAGTCTGGTAGACAGAAAGTACAACTGGTCCGCTTCTGCAGACATGGTGCGCAATATCATCATCATCATCTCTGCCGCAGGGTGACAGCCGGTTAGATTCTTACCTACCATCTTCGGGGGTTTATTCGTTTTTTTCCGAACTAAAAAAAAATTAAATTGAAAAATAAAATCAAAATCGGTTTATGTTCAGGTACCCCCCCAACATGACTTTTTAAACTAGGTTACGCGTTCTCCAAAAAAAAAATTTCTCGTTCTTCTGGATATTTCCGAGAGCTTCAAGCCGCTGACCACATTCACATTGTTCATCTCTTTCTCATATTGCGTCCATATCTCATATACGCACTTTCCAATCTCGAAGGGGTCGTACGAAACCGACACTGAGAATAGCAAAAGGAGAAAGAAATAGAAAGTATAGAGAGGGCTTTACAAATTGCTTCCGGATCGGGAACACCCTTCGAGGCCAGGATTAGTCGTGCACAAGTTGTTCTCGGGGCATGGTGATTTTTTAAAAAAGCAAGGGGTAGACGCACATTTAAGTTGGGGTTCAACGTGTTTTTGCTATAAACCTTGCCATTTACTCTTCCACCCCCCCTTCTCTGTCTTGCACGCTAACTTTCACACCAATCTTCCCCGCCATAAGTTGCATATTCGCAACATTTAGTAGCGTATTTCCCTCCGAACCTAGGTGTTTTACCCTTTGTCGCACGTCGTACCATTTGTTTTCGTTTCTAAGTACGTCCATGTGTCTGTTTACTTTCAAAATTAACATTCCACAGCTCAGCCTCGTTCAACTACTCTAAATATATTACACATAAATACGAATACGAATGGACGCATCTGCCTGGAAGCGAGGTCTGATTGATGAAGACGAGGAGTTGAATATGAAGTGGCCGCTATCGTCTTTGCAAATAGGTGGAAATAGTGGTAGTTTGGTCAGCCCTTTGACGGTTGACAACGCTTTTTCAAAGTTTTTGCAATCTTCGCCAATCGCGGAAGTGGACGAAGAAGCGAATGCCAGCTTTTTCACCGGGGCGCTTGACAGACTAAGGAGGTTTGAAGCCACCAATGTCAATACAGTCCCTAGTCCCCCACCTCCGCCGGTACCAAGCAAAGACATCACCACTACTACCGATATTACTACTGCTCCTCCTCAAGATCCGAACGCGCCGCCACCAACACCTCCACCACGAGTTCCGAGTAAAGAGGCGGTAACAGCGGATGTATCAGGACAATTCAACGATATTTCTCCATCATCAGATGGAAGACTACCAGCATTGCAGACACGTTCTGAGCCGTCAACTCCTTTGCGAATTGGCCAAATGAAATCCGACGGTTATAGCGAGAACTTCTCGGATCTATTGAGTCAACAAACGCGAGGAATAACGCGACCGTTGCCACGCCGGACGGTGTCGATATCAGCCACGAGGATGCGATTGAAGCTTGATATAGTGCCTCCTGCTAGCCCCGCACTGAAGCGAGCATCGACGGTGCACGCACCAGCGTCACCATTGGTGGTCACGCCAGAATCAAGGCCCATGAGTGCGCACAGTCCGATAAATGATGACGTTGTTGGAGAATTACCCCGAAATCTGAATCTTGCGGAGAACACGAGATTTGTCGGTCCAGAACGTGGACGCACGGGGATCTTTTCCCGACCCACGTCCCCTGCACGCGAAGAGCACATTGTCAGGAAAAAAGTGGCGCCCGAATTCTCTGCTGCTACTGCTGCTACATTATCTGGACCACCACTACCTTCGCCCTCGCCCTCGTCCACACCCACGTTGACCAGAAAACGAGCCATCAGCAGATCGAGATCGCGAAAACAGCTATCGACGAAGAGTCGACCAACCACACCTGGAAACAACGACGTTACTGCTACCACTACCACTACTCCTGTTGCTACCGCTACTGCTACTGCTACTGCTACTGCTGCTCCTCCAGCTACACCCAACGGAAGCAGATTTTTAGAGACATTGCCCGCTGCCGCTGTGACAAGCTCCGTTACACCCCTCGGTGAGTTTTTTTAACACGAAAGCCCAGATCCTTTTTTTTTTTGGTGTTTCGTTTTTTTTTTGGACTGGAAACCCAAGAATTGTGTGGGTCCATATGGTGGTCCGAGGGATCCGTCCCTCTCGATTTTTCAAACTCAGCTCGGTGTGGGAGTCGTTTTTATATTAGCGCTCGAGCTTAGCTCCCTCCTTACCCCTTCTCATATTATTTCACCCTTCGCCGTTTTCCTCCCCTTCCTCCTCTTTTCTACGATTTAAGACGTTCTTTGCGTCTCTTTTACGAAACTGCGCGTTGTCGCACTGCCAGAATTTCTACAACTGACAATGTCACATTTTGCAGACGAAACTAACACGCCTGATCGCGACGAGTCAAATAACATCCCCGAACAAGCACATCCTCGTGTTCTGACTGCCAAGGCCCTTCCCGCATTTTCTGAGCATTCCAAGGCAATATTGTCTCCAGAATCTGTCCAACTAGACACATCATTGACTCCGCAAGCTCATCACATTCATCTAACGGAGATAGCGACGCGTACCGGCCATAGTCACACGAGCTCGACGATTTCCCTCCGCTCCCGAAGTCAGTCCGTGCCTGTTGCATATCCTTCAATGTCACCTTCTCCACCAAAACCACCACTGCCAACCTTGAATTCCTCCCCCGTTGTACCAACCTCGACACCAGCAGAACACCCCATCGAGGCATACCCTCCCCTTACCCCCGTTACCCCACCGCCTTCCTTCGCTCGTCCCCCAAAGTTGCCAATCCATGGCCAATACCCAGATCCAGCCGGGTTCCCTAGTCCTCCATCATATCCGCCAGTTCCAGGCTTGGTTGCTTCTGGTTCTTCCAGCACTTCCGCACGTTCCAGTGCGTACACTTCTTCAGGCGCAAGTGCGCCTTTGTCTTCCACAGACCTCTCGACCTTAGGCGCCGGATTCGGGTCATTTGAAAATAGAGAAGAGTCCCATGAAATGCCTTATGTTGAAGACAAGGAATGGGAGCTTGGCTCTGCCATTACGGGCGATAACGCCATGCCTTCGTCCTATTCCACTTCAGCATCCTATTCGCGCCCATTAGTCCGAGAAGCCTCAGAAGGCTCAATTGGTCGTTTGCCATTTGCAATCAACAGCAGCACCGCAGTTGCGACAGTAGCCAATTCCTCTCCTACTTGGTTGAATGACCACTATCCATCATCAATTCATAACGGCAATGGCCATGGCATTAATCCGAGACTTGACGGTGTGTTTTTCTTTTTCAGACTCTTCGTTTATTTTCCATCCACGAGGCATCCTCGGAGAGCCTTACAAAATTTATCCCTTCATCCATTCAATCATATTCTTTTCCCGCGAACAAACCCATTTCCTTCTTCCTCCGTTATAATAAAAATTTTATGGGCGCCAATTTTAAATTTAGCGTTCGTTGACGCCCAGGTCACGAATTTTTTCCTCCCTTCTCTCGAGTTGCCCAATCATCGCGTGCCTGGCTTTTTTACTGACATAATAATAATACGCCTTTTATTTCATGCAGGCTCGCCCACTCCGTTTGTTCGGTCAGATCAATATTACAAACGATCTCTGCCTTCGACCTGGAGAAATGCTGAAGATTGCGACACAGATCCAGAGCACGATCAATCGGAATCTCACCCTTCACTACCTCTAGTTATGAACTATATTTCTCAGCGTGCTCGTGCAGGCACTGCCCCCAGCTCTCGAAGCGCAAGCATGAGCGGTCTTACGAGCGCCAGTGAGGATGAAACGGACGCCGATGAATATCCCTACCCCATTCAAGAGATTAATGAGGAGGACGAAGAGGCCCGAACAGCCGCAATAGTCGTTGCTGAAGAGGGTCGTGGTTTGATTGTACATGGTGAGGGTCAGGATGTGAGTGCCGTAAATATACCAAATGGTGAGCTTTGTTTCTCGTTGCTTTTTCATCACCATCAAATTTTGATTTTCCAAAAAAAAACACATCGTTCGTAGGCACCACACATTTGTTGCTCACGTCGTCAGTAACACCCAGTTTGATTCCCTCGCTACTATCCCAGACTTTACCCAACATCGCCCAAACACTTTTGGCACTGGATATATCAAATAATCATCTGGGAGTCCTACCACCCGCCTTGGCACATTGTACACAGCTTACGGAATTGAACATTGCGAATAATCCGCTACATGCTCTCCCTTCCTGGCTGAGCAATTTAGAAGATTTACGCGTGCTCATCGCTGACGCCACGGGAATAAGTACGTCGTTTCCTTTTTTTTTCACTATGGTGATTGCGTTTGTATACTAATCCATTCTGGGAAACGCGTTCTTCAGCCACGCTTCCTTCCGAATTGGCTGCATTGAAGGCGCTCAACGTTCTGTCGATCCGTCGGAATAAGATGATGTCATTACCCCCATGGCTGGCGTTTCTAACTACTTTGGAACAGCTGGAGGTTGAGGGCAATCCGTTCCAAGGGCCATGGAAAGCGTTGCTATCTCCGCTCATTACTGCGCGACAGTTAATGCAGCCTAATAATCAAAATACTTCATCAAACGAATCTCTCAAGTCCAAGGCTATCTATCCTCGCCGCGATCATTCCCTGTATGGTCCGGGTCTATCTATGTATGCTGATACATCCACTTCCCATCTGAGTATCCTACACGCGGACCCTCGTCCTCAAATTTTAACGCCTAGTTCAGCTTCCTTCACCAACATGAGCTCCGAGTCTGAATCACCATCAATACCCATGGGTACGACAGATCAAGAAATGTCAAATGGGCGGCGGTTTATTTCCGAAGAAGAGGACAACACAATTGTTCCGCGCATTTTAACATCATCATCCAAAACTTCGTTACCTGTTCTATCACCTGGCTTGACGCCCCCTCCGATTTCGCCAGCTCCGCTTACTGGAAATTCTCAGCTTTCATTCTCAACATCGCTAAACTCACCTTCATTACTTCCTTATACATCTTCCCCCGTCAGCCCAAGTCAACATAATAGTAGCAGCGATATCGAAGAAGCACTGGCAGACATTGGCAAAAATACGCCCAATCCTATTCAACGAGTGCCCACCTTTTCAGTTTCGGATCGACGTACTCCTTCACCTTATCTTCGTCCGCTGTCGCGTAATAAGTCAACGCCAAGTCGATCTCGCCTTAGTGCGGGCAGTGCCAATGGATCTATTGCTACATTCATTGCGGACCAAGGAAATTCTCGGAGTCGCACGTCTTCGGCCGCATCGCAACGTCCTCTTACAGATTATACTAGTTCTCGATATAATCAACGCAGTGTAGAAGACTCTGGGTACTATGGAAGCGCGACTGAATACGGTAGCTATCAACGTCAGTCCGAAGGTAGCGACTTCTTTGGCGGGTTGCGATCAAGTGATACAGGAGCGTCATCGTCCAAGATGGATACTACCGAAGAAGAGAGGAAGAAGGAACTGCGGAGGATGCGAAGCGCTGATGAGTTGAGACGTGCTCTTGAACCTGTTATTGGACCTAGTGAACCTATGGCTCCTGCAGTCGAAAACGACGACGACGACAATGGAGGTGAGACCACAGAGACGGATAGACGGCCACCTTTCTTCGCTCAAAAATTAGATACTCGTCCCAAACTGAGTCAACTTCACACAACTGATATCGGTACGGTTGGTCCTGCCTCTTCCATCATCTTGAACGATCGACTTTCCGCGAAAAAGTATTCCAGTCTCAGCGCTGCACAAGGTCTATCGGGCACATCTGTACAAAGGCGGAGACCGACTCTTGGCGAAGGCTTTTTCGATGCTGATGCTGGCGTAGAAGCCGATGGCGAAGACGAGGAAAAACGCAAGACACAAGTGTTTAGTGGTAGTAGTTCTACTTTAGGAAAAGCCGAAACCCCTCAGAAGCAGCCGAAAGGTAAATGGGGATTCTTGAAGAAGATGAGTATGGGGCGTATGCGCCCGGATCCGCCTGTTCCTCGTTTACCTCAGCCGTACGGTTCGTTGTCATCACGATCAACACAAGCATCTCCTGAGAGTGCTGTTGCCCCTCGACCTCAGTTACCTTCCACTCCCGTCTCAGCTAACTCGATTTCCTCACGCCCCCGTGCTGCAACGCGCAACGTCCTCAGTCCAATGCCACCTCTCTCTGCTGGACCATCAAGGGGCTCTACTCCAATCAACACTGTTCCACAAAGCCCATCACTTACTGTTCCTCCCGCTACATCTCGTGCTGCGAAACGCAGAAGCTTCCTTCCACTTGACGGACCGCCGTCTCTGAACATCCCTATCCCTACGACATCACCCTTTTTCACCGAAGAGCTCATAACACCATTAGAAGAAACGGAAGAGGAACAAACTAAAGTTTTAGGAGAGCAAAGACCGACTTCTCAAGCCGCCGAAGGACTTGTTTCAGCCGAGACAGAAAATAACAACAATAACAATAATACACAAACACAACAGCAACACAGTCAAGCACGCGCGTTGAGAAGCGTCATGGCTTATCTTCGGGATATGTCTGATCTCACTGCTGCGAGTGCGACTGGCGTAGGAAATATGCCTAGTGCTATGCCGTCTTCAGCTAGTTTAGCCAACCCCTCTTCATCGGATGGAGCTGATGCGCGAGCACGACGGCCGACGATTGCTGATAGTAGATCAGTTTCCGAGTTTACCGGTTCCCCTCTTTCCACATATACTGACGAGTCGAGGATGAATACTATGAGTATTGTAACGACGGATAGTAATGGAAGTAAAGGAGAGGAGGATCGTAAATATAAAGAAGACAAGTCGAGGCGGGTGAAAATTATTAAAGAGATTGTTCAGTATGTTTTTCTTTTATTGCGCCTTTTTGCATATTTTAGGTTGCTGACGGTTTTTCTATAGAACGGAGCGAACATATGTTCAAGGCTTACAAGAGCTTATTGATATATATGTCAAACCTGCCGCTGTTCCAATTAACACCTTCGCCGCGACAAAAGAGACCGTTATTCCTCAGCAAGAGCGTAAAATGGTTTTCAATGGTCTTGATTCTTTACATACTTTCCACACTCAGAGTTTCCTCCCTGCTTTGGAACGAGCTGCCAAATCGATAGTGCCAGAGTCCAAGAAAGATAAGTTCGGTAAACCAGAAGCAGATCCCGAGGTTCCTACGGAAATCTCTATGAATGCGGCTGTGGCTATTGCTCATGTGTTTGTGTCATATGCCGCCTTCATGAAGATGTATTCCACATATATAAAGTGCGTACTGAAACCTTGTTTTCGTTGCTTAATCTAATCTAATACTTCTTTCTCTAGTAACTTTGACAACGCTTTCGAGAGGTTGAAACAATGGACACAGGATCGTAGAGTACCGGGGTCATCGGTGACCTCACCTAATGCAAGCACGGTACACCTTGCAGGCCCTGGAAGTAATACCGCCAATTCGAGCGAGAGTAATTCACCGGGTCTTCAACCACTCACTTCAAGTCAACGGAAACGTATTAAACAATACCTAAAGCGCTGTCGAATGAGTCCAAACCACTCTCAAATCAGTTTAGAAGCATACCTTTTATTGCCCGTTCAACGAATACCCCGATATCGCATGCTGGTATGATTCCTTTTATGCGCTGTTTAGAGTTCAAAGATTTATGAATTGTTTTTGTTTTCCAGCTGGATGAATTGGTTCGTTGTACTCCGCCGAAACCCGAATTACCATCGGATGTTATGGAGAAGGCGCTATCAGAAATAGCGTCGCTTGCCAATAACATGAATGAAGGAAAACGGGAAGCGGAATCTCGTAGGCGGCTTGTGCAATGGCAATCACGAATAAGGGGCAAATTCCCCAGCCCTCTAGTGCAACCTCATAGGTACGTGTTCTCAACTTCTAACCCTCGCTCAATGCCGCCGTAACTCATTCATATTTTCTTCCTTCCTTAGACGTTTAATTATGGATGGGTCTTTGACGCTAACACGTGTAGTCCGGAAAACATCCATGACCTTCGATGTGGCTACTCCTGGAAGTGACGCGGCCACTGTTCAAATTGAATGTCTTGCGCCTGAGGAAACACCTCGTTCTTTGGTTGGCATTCTTTGCAATGATTTACTGGTTCTTTGCAAAGATCCTTCGGGCGGGCAAGATCCAACTGCACAGGTCGACCTTTGGGCCGTACTACGAATGCAAACTCGACCCGTACCGGCGAGTATCACTCAAGGCAATTGTAAGCGTTTAAGCTGTTTATATTCTCGAATCATCCGTACTAAAGGGTCTTGTAGCTTTGCGTATTGTCGATAACAAAGCAATTCTTTATTTCGACGCACCATCTACATCACAAGCTCTGACATGGTGTCGAGGTATGCGCAGCCTCGAATCATTCTTTTAGAACATGTATTGACTAGCTCTTATTAGCTATTAACATGCACATTCCCCTCACGTTCACGTAGTCTTATTCACGCTCCTTTCAATGTTTCTTCTTTACATCATTATTTTATTTGGCTTGACTCATCGCGCCGTCGCGTCCACTCCTGCATCCTTTTCTTTCTTCAGTTTCTTTCTTTCTCTTTTTTCCTCATCTCATGCACGCACTCATTGTATTTCTGTTGATTTCACGCTCCTTGATTTTTTTTATGCAATACTGCTTTTTTTCCTTCTCCCTCGCCGGTCTAATACTGTACACTTGACCTGCTTGTACTCCGGCAATATCTGCACGTGGTACTTGTATACAAATGCGCTATGCTTTTTTTACCTAGAGGAAAATTAAATAATAAATCTTGTTTAATCTGTGAAAAGACGTCTGGGTTCGGGAAATTTTTTTGAAAGACCGTCGGAATCTTCCCTGCCGCCCATGACGTTGATTTGAATACGTTCTTTCAAAAACTTCACCAAGCTCTAAACATGAGATCAGCCGGTTGAACCAATCTTTTACGGTAGACCTGATATGATATTTTTATCGGTGAGCCAAACAAATATTCCAGTTTGATCTATGCTACATCTTTTGATGCCATTAGTTAACACCCAACAAGCCTACTGCTACATTCCGTCTCGTGAACTCACACTTGCTGCAAAGATGCCAGCGGAGAGCATTTCATAAAATCCACCCTAGGGATACAACATTTTCACCCAAACAGTCACGACCATTATCTTCGACAAAATTGAATTCCTATGCCAGGCGTGTACCAAAGATAAAGCGGCCAGTCTTGTGGTTTGTACCAGTATTCGGATTCGCTTCGATTTATTTTTATCCGAAAAAGTCAAAGTCGACTATCGATGGTATATTCTCTTCACCAACTATCATTCCGTGCCAGGAACAACATAAGACATCGAAACCAGCGTTCATATCATCGCCATATGAAGATCTAGATAGCCGGACACTTTGGAGAAAAGTTAGGAAATTCCTTTCGGTGCATGTCATCGAGCCAGTGTCGACACTGGGGCGCTTTCTATACCTTTGCGTGCTTTTTATTCCCGTTTTTGTAGCCTCGCCGATGCTTTTAATCGGCTCTCGGAACGGGAAGAAGGTCTTGAGCAGGCGAGATAGGATCTTTAAACATCGGCGGGCACATATCGAAGGGGAACGCTGGGGGGCACTCTGGTGGTATGACTTTCTAATTCGTCAGATGCAGAGGGCTGGGCCTACATTCATAAAGGTAAAGAATCTTTAGTTGCCTTCCGCTTTTATCATTTGAATTCACGCATGGACAACTAGTTGGCGCAATGGGCGGGCTCCAGGGCAGATCTATTTCCCGATGCTCTTTGTGAAAGAATGGGAACTTTACACTCAAACGTCCGACCGCATTCTTTGAGCCACACGAAGCATGTTATTGAGACAGTCTTCAATCGTCCTTTTGACCAAGTTTTTGAAGAATTTGATGCAGTTCCAATTGGTGTCGGTGCTATTGCACAGGTAATACTTACTTTTCCGTTTCCAAAGCTCCATATTGAACTGTCTTCTTTCAGGTGTATCGTGCCAAGTTACATCACAACCTACTACCGCCTTCATACCTAGATCCAAAAAGACCATCTAATAGAACATTACAAACCATAACCACAGGCTCGGAATTACCGCCAGTGGTGCCAACGGCTCATGTAGCCATCAAGATTCAACATCCCAATGTAGCAAAAACAATACAGCGAGATCTCACTATCATTTCCTTTTTCGCACAAGCATTGTCGCTGATCCCCGGAATGAAGTGGATATCGTTACCCGAAGAAGTCGAAGTCTTTGGACGGATGATGCATGAACAACTTGATCTTCGCATAGAAGCTCGCAATCTTAAGAGGTTCGAAGAAAACTTTGCATCCCGGAGAGCCGCCGTTTCATTCCCTCGACCATTAGACAACTATACAACACAAGAAGTACTTGTTGAAGAGTATGAGAATGCGCTTCCTTTAAAGGCCTTTCTAAAGCACGGCGGAGGCCCCTTTGACGATGTCATTGCTGAATCGGGCCTTGAAGCTTTTCTGGTAAGTTCCGTGAATCATCTGCATCATTTGTGTGTCTTATACGCACCGCCTTAGAAAATGCTTTTATTGGACAATTTCGTTCATTCGGATTTACATCCAGGGAATATCATGATCAAGTTCTACAAGCCCTCCACGAGCTTTCTCGTCCGAAGCACACTCTCGTCACTCTTCAGGACTTCACCACCGACAGACGAGTTTTCCACTGAGGCTGGAGAAAGCATAGTCAATCGTCTTCGGTCCGTCATGTCCGACACCTCGACATGGCGTAATGAACTCAATAAGGTCTACGCCGATGGATACCAACCCGAGCTGATATTCATAGATGCCGGCCTAGTCACCACGCTGGACACGGACAATCGAAGAAACTTTCTGGATTTATTCAGGGCAATTGCAGAATTCGATGGTTATCGAGCCGGTCGACTTATGGTTGAAAGATGTCGTTCGCCAGAACTTGCAGTCGATCCCGAGACGTTTGCACTAAAAATGCAACATTTGGTCTTGAACGTGAAAGCGAAAACTTTCTCACTGGCTAAAATCAAGATATCAGAAGTTCTGACTGATGTCCTGAGATCCGTTCGACAGCATCATGTCAAAATGGAAGGCGACTTCATTAATACGGTTTTAGCCGTTTTGCTATTAGAAGGAATCGGGCGACAGTTGAATCCCAATTTGGACTTGTTCAAGAGCTCGCTGCCCATCCTTAGATTATTAGGCAAACAAATGGCCGCTCAAGAGAAGATGAATATGATTAACACTGAAAACCTCGACCCAATGCTCAAGGTAACAGTCTAAGTTCAAACTGCCTTGCTTGTAGTTCTAATCCTTTTTTTCAGTTCTGGGTTTGGATCGAAGCTAGAGAACTGGTATCATCGGCTATTGTTAACATAGACGACTCTATCAGATATGATTTGTAAGTCCCAGTCTTGTGTTCCTTTTACGGAAAACCTCTGACAGCTTGTATAGGTTAACTCCCAATGTCTGATTGTAAATTAGGAATCATCACTATTGACCGAAAATGGACGTTCAGAATAACTAATCTTCATTATATATCTCGAACCCAACCATTGATACATAAAAACTGGGTATGCATTACTTGACTTGTACATATTTGACACTACATCATCCACTACTACACTCTCGGCGTATCGTCTCTCCCATCCTGATCAGTTGTTCCAGTGCCCAACACTGACGATAACGTGGATTGCGCTTTGTTCACATATGGCTTGGCAGCCTCCATCAAGCTCTCCGCATGTGGCTGAATCGTCTCTTGGGCTCTTCGTACATGGGGTTCCGCCGTCTCTTGCGCCGTTGCCAGATATGATTTGCCTTTCTCATAAGCTGCATTGGCGGCAGACTGTAATGATGAAACCACTCCGGTACCCTGCGGTGCATTGGGATCGACTGGTGTGTGTTCCTCCAACCCTACAGAAACATATTCCTGGATGCTAAATCAGTATCTTTGCCTCTCTTATATTCCCATTCCTCACGAACCTGGGCTGCATTGGCAACATCCGTGATGGTATCTTTGGCTTGCTGGACATATCCTACACTTGTTGTCTTGACATCATTGACATCGTGCTTCCCTTCATTCACGGCCTGATCGGTTTTTGCGCTCATTGCTGCCTCAAACTGATCCATGGCTTGTCCCGCTTGGGTAGTTGCTTCAGAGGCCTTCACCTAAAGTCAAACGATGCCTTAGTTGGAGAGAGAGATGGCCCGACAATGGTCACATTACCTTTGCATTGTCGATACCTCTTGACATACTGTCCTCAGCTTTATTCTCGTAAAGTTCTGTAGAGTTGGCGGTTGCTTTTCCAGTTTGTTTTGCTTCCTGATTAGCATGACTATCATGATGTCGTATTTGTCAATACGTTCAGCTTTGAGCATGTAAAATAACTTACGCTGGTGGATAAATAACATTTTCTGTAATAGTTGGAACGATGTTGTTGTTGTTGTTATCGGACATATTTGCTATAATGCTGATATTTGTCTTTCTGTGGGGTTTTTATAGCTGATGGAGCTGCATACAGCTTACGCGTGACGTCATAGTCGTGTCATGTTAGAGCTGAGTGTCGCTGTTTCAATCGACGTGGACTCCAGCGCACCGCTTGAAACGGTAAAATCGCTCCAGGATGGAGCAACATGTATTCTACTTCTTCACGGTCCAAGACAAATTCAAGACTGGCTTAAAAAATCAAGGAGTCGGGCACCGTCGGAATCAAGCTCAAGCCTTGGATTTATCCATATAGATATTCATTGTTTACTAGCAAGGCAATGAGATTTCAAAGTAAGATAAGAACATATTTTAACTCCGGTATAGTATTTTAACATTATCTCCTATGTATACAAAGTGAAAATAAAAATAGGTGCCAAGAAAACGAAGGAATGTGAGGTTGTCCATACATTGAAGTATGCGTTGTTATGCGCGAAAAAGACGGTAAACACCGTTAGCGAGCATGACTCCAAGACCTGACGCAGCTAATGCTACAACCGTAGCCTTGAGATACGAAACATTGAACACGTCAAAGGACATGTCGCCTAATTCATCGTCATATTGGGCATACGCTGTTGGAGGATGTGGCTTTGTCTGGACACCTTCAGCCTTTGCTTCTTTGTTTGGCAAAGCCACTTCAATTGCCTGCTTGTCATTTTCGGAAAAGCGGGATTCGTCCTCCATGGCATCGGGAGGAGAAGAAACTTCGGCTTCATGTGATACTTCGGGTGATTCTTTCGTTTCAGCATCATCCTTTGTTTCTGGGTCAGCCGTTGGCGCTGGCAATTCTTGAAGCTCGGACGATTCTGAAGCAGGTTGAAGCTCCTCGACAAGAGGAGCTTCGTTCGTTGAAGCTAATGGTTCTGCATCGGGTACCTCGTCCAACGAGCGAAGTGATTCGATGCTGTTTATAATTGTCAGGTCATCGGTAGTTGATCCCGATGCCTCAATTGGGGTTTCCTCTTCCTGTGATTGAGGATCGCTGCCACTATTGTCATCAAGAGGTTCTCCTGCTTCCTCTTGTGCCGGAATTTCTTGACTAAGCGTAGGTGGAGTTGGCGGAAGTTGAGGAACGGGGATATTTATGTCGGGCAAATTCAAGGAGTCATCGTGTGGTTCTGCGTGTGGTTCTTCGTGTGGTTCGGCAACGGAATCGCGAGAATCAACAGAATCGAAAGACTGATCGAAGGAATCAGAAACCTGAACGGCGTCCGCGTCATCCGTGATGAATTGAAAAGTATTGTCGGGCGTTTGAATAGCCATGTCACTGGTTTCACTTGGTTGCGAAGGGTGGACTCCGTCAATCAGCGCATCTGGAGATATCGGGTCGTCTACGATGGTATCCTGCACAGACGCGGGGTGAAGTTCTTCTCCTAAGGGTGAGAAACGGTCACCGCCTGAGCGACTCCCGCTTGGTGAACTAGGGGTACTGGCTGGCCTGCCCATCGCTGCGTAGGCAAATTGAGCACCGACGAGTCCTCCAGACATGATACTATAGTTCGCCTCCTGTGATCGATGAGCACGACATAAATCTCTTTGCGCGCGTTCTACTTACATCATGATGAGGATGGTGTCCACTAAACCTTCTCGAAAGGTATTTCTTCACTTTTTTAACGGTACGCTTTACTGAGCCCTTCCTGCTGAGATCAGATTTGGCATCGTTATTCGAGGATTGGGAAGACTGATCATCCCGCAGTTCTTCCGTTTTTCCAGTCTCGGTAAAAGTGATATGTGAAAAGGACTTGTGCTTATGAAGTTTGTGCTTGAAATGAAAGGAACAAGAGTTAGATTGCACTCGACAAAAAAGAAAGGGGAGAAATGGACATACTGGATGTGTATCTGAGCTGGAACGGAAGTGATGCATGTTGTGGAGAAAGGAAGGTGCAGTTGTGGCCATTTTATTCAATCGCGTGTTACTGAGACGCCTTTATTTTAATTTTAAGCGGCTTGGTCCAAGGTTGGCTATTTCGCTGGCGTATCTGACTCCTTTTATATATGCATCTTGTTCAGGCCATACCCACGGGGATATATAAAAGTGGCTCTGCTGAATGGCCTAAGGTCCTCCCGTTGACATGTCACCTCCACGCTAGCTTCCTTTGAGCGTCCTCACTGAATGGATGTCAAGAGGATTTGACATTGTCGGCTGTTCTTGCCTGGTCGGAGCCGTACGTTTTCCGTTCGACATCATCCATTTAGGTGACATTCACGTGATTGACATTCAGACCCTGGAGATCAAGCGAGTTAGTCGAGCCAGTAGAAATGCCTGATGGACATCTATTCCACGGTCATTTAAAGACTCCGTGTGCCGAACCAACAAGATTCACCGATAGGAACATCATCGCCTCGAAAGTCTCGGATGAGGCGACTAAAAACACAGATAAACTCTATAGAAGTCAACAAAGGTCGGTGCATCCGGTAATTGAAATATGATGTGCACTGCTTCAGCTAGTGTTAGTTTGTAAATCAATGTTATCGTGTAGTAACATGCCCGTCGCTGTGCGCTGATGATGATAAAATGAAAGCCCTTAATAGATATAAATGTGCAAGTCGCTATGTAGCGTACAACAAATGACAATGTACATGCTCTAGTCCTTACAGTAACATGTATAAAAATAACTCTAAAACCTGATCGGTGCCTTCCCCACGACATAAACTCACGTTGTCCGTTCCTTCCTGTTCCCCTTCCCCTTTACGTTTTCTCCATACCAGTCATTCAAGCGCGTGATTTTGACTTCTGATTCCTGGACAGCCAATGAAAGCTAATTAAAAATTTCAGCACATATGAATCAGAAGAAGAAAGTGTGGTTCACATTGATGACTCCTGTATCCACTGCTCGGATGAAATGTAATTCTGCATCCTCTGTGACTCCTTCCGTCGTATGCTCTTTTGATGCAAGCATCCATGGTGGAATATCTCCCTGCCTCGTATGAACTTGATACTTTAAACCGAAAAGGAAAGGAAAACTCACTTTTTGTTGTGTGGCTAAAGGTTCCTTATCATCTTCCATTTCAATTATTATAGCAAAGGATGGGTCATCTATGCCATAGAATGAGTTTAAATAACTGATGACAGATAGGAAATAATATAGACAGACCTTCTAATAGCGGCCCCAGCTGCGATTCCACTGTGCTCAACTTTATTAGAAAAGTACGGAAATATTGTGCAAGAGTATACGCGGGCATTGCATTTGTTATTCTGGGGAAATGAAAATTAAACTTGGAGTTCAAAAAGACGCGTTAGGATGACAACAACGCACTTCTCGTCTCGGTCGTAAGATTCCAATTGCACCATTTGTTTTATCGAGAAAATGAATCTCTCTAAAGGAACATCCTTCGGATCTTTAATAACGATAATAACTTTCTCTACTGTTCCCTAATTCGTGTTTTCAAACTTGAGTTGCATTGCTCACTATGGCGAACCGGACGATATAAACTCACTAAGATAAGCTCCTCTCCAACAGCATTTACAGCCCCGGAAATATACTCATTCAACTCCGGATGCCGGGAACGCCATACGGGAACATCATATTTCTTCCGTCGAGTAAACACCTCAACCGGATAGACTTGACGAACGTAAAGAATATTGTGAATGGCAACCTCAACTGTGACCCTCGGCGCGGGCGTGATTAGCCCTGAAACAAAGCGCGAATTTGTCTCAAAAACACGTACTAAACTCGAGAATCGCTCTCGCGGTTTCTTGTTTTTATAGTTTGTCAATGTTGGTTTTGTAAATCAGAATGGAGCCTGTGGCTTACCGTTGTAGCTCAAGCCTGGCTTTGACATGTTTCGCTTAACCTTCCAGAGTTTCAAACCCAGATCTCTTGGGCAAACAAAACGATTTTTCCGACGTTTACATAATTGGTCTGGACTATGGAGTATGGTCGTTCCCAAGGACCAAGTTATATCAATTTTCTAAGGACAAAAGTATATTGGTTTCGTGTATTCAACAAAATGAACAATTGGACAATGATTAAACTTTGAAAGGGAGATCAGTTTCAAGCTCAGTTTTCAGGACTGAATCTTCGCCATCTTGGACCAAAATGGATAACGACCCAATTCATGGGAAGAAATACGATGCATATTCCACCGAAAAGTGTGAATGTCCACCCCGGTTTCAGAGCTTTCAAGATGAAATCTACTATTGAAACTAATGTTGCACCCATAGAACAACGGACAAGATTGTTCTAATACAATGGTCAATTCAGAATTAAAAAAATAGCCTCAAGGTCTTATGATTGTGGACGTACGGCTGCTGTGATGGAGGAACCTTGCGCTGGGTACAGGTCTATCAATAAAGTTTGAGTTATGTTGACCATTGCGGTAACAAGGGCACTAACTATCAACGAAACGGGTTATTTTACCAATGCAACCATGAAAAATAAAACAAACTTACGTATGAACTGAAGAATCAAAGGACAAGACATATGGACTTTTTGTTGAATGGACCACCCGTATCCAATAACGGCCGTAGCATATATCGCTACATACACGGGAATAGTCCGAAGTCTTGCATACTCAAACGGAAAATCCGCAGACTCTTTTCCAGTAATCTTACTATCAACCAATTCATCAGCTCGTCCTTCAGAGCGCAATTTTTCCTCCCAGTTCCGTTTAATTCTTTTGAAATCTCTGTCTAAATATTTGCCGTTGGCGTAACCTCCAAAAGCACATCCCAGTCCGCTTGCAAGGAAACAGAGCCCGATGTCAGTCTCGGTTAAGAACGGATATGCCTCTGCAAATAGTTCGGAGAGGGTTGCTGTCACACCGTAGAAGACTGAGTAGACTATTCCGGTATAAAAGAGCACGAGCACGACGCCGGGATGTTTGAAGGCTTTGAGCGGATTGCCGAATTTTCTTGGAGGAGGGCGTGAGGTATTGGTGCCGCTGGTCTTCGAATGATGGGTGAGGATTGGTATCAAAGGACGATTCCATCTTGGAGCAGGTATACTTCCATTTCCTACAATGACACGCAAGGTTTCTGGAAAGACTCTTTGCAAATAGAATAATCAGCATAGGTGATACAGAACAAAAAGAAGAAAAAATTTACAAGAAAAAGAATATGCAATAAACTGCCGATGCTATAGCAAGAAACCAAAATATGGATCTTGATAGATGGTTGTCAATTCATAGGGAATACTTCTCCCCGTTGATTGTGATGCTTATAGTTACCTCCAGCCTAGCTTTCCAGCAAGGACACCGCCGATTATAGGACCAACGCAAGGGCCGATCTAAATGGAATAACGATTGATCTTTTGTTCTCTACGAAGCATAATAGACGCACAACTGGGCCCACGGTGAAAAGCCCCAAAAAGCCCCCTCGTTCAGAGGGTTCGGCAATGTCAGAGATAGTTCCAGAGCCTAAAGAAAAAGAGATAAGTTTCAATTTTTTCCCATGAGACATGGAAGGATAATTTACCTATTGCAACTGTACTTGCGGATCCTGCAGCTTGAACGCATCGCAACAGTAGGAGAAGCCAATACGCGTTTGTGGGAACAAGTGCCAGTCCAACGCAAGCAATACATAATAGCAGTAAGCAAGTCATAAACAAAGGTCTCCTACCAATACGATCGGATAGGGTTCCCCATACCATAGGAGCTGTTGTTCACACAACAATGTTATCTTTCAGACCGAAGAACAACCATAGAAAGACCCACAAACGCCTTGTAAGATCATATACACTGTAATCGTGAGATTAATCAACTCCACCGAAACATGAAATGCATCTGCGATGATTTGAATAGCAGGGAAATACGAATTGGCAGTCAAAGGGCTGTTTTGAATTTCTTTCGTTCAGTAAAAATAAGCCTACTTTTGAGGGTTATCTGGGTTTACCTGAACAAAGCTGCCAATGCCGCTAAGGCAATAATAGTCCATTTTTCTCTAATAGTGAAGACGGAGAAAATTTCTTTGGGAGGCGTTGCTTCCAATTTTGACACTAGCTGGTGATCATGATCATTGGTGTACTCGGGCGGGGAATAGCATGCTTTTCATCAGAGTTCGTAGCTGCCGTAATCCTCAGTTCGTCATGGTCATTATGGTCATATGGTGGTTGTTCTGAATCTTCTCTCTCCATTATGAGCGATTGAAATTGTCAAGAGACAACATGAACGAGGCCGCTTGCCGTTCAATTTTTATAATTCAACTTGCCACCTTCTGCCGGTAGGGCTGCGTAATACCAAATTACTCGGCTTGATTTGATCGGCATCCTGGCAGACATACACTGGACATCTTGACGTCAAGACGTCAAGAGGTCTGGACTCTCATGCACGGTTGCGGCAGCTTCCGAACGAATCTTATTTAACAACAATTTTAACATTCAATCGTGTCGTGCCAGGCTGTGAACTGAAGTTCTAATGCTTTAGAGCTCCCTTTATCTCGGTGGATTCTAAAAGGATGACAGCTTGTAGGGACTTAGACTTTCCATATTTTAGTTTTGGAAGGTAATGTTTACATAGTATTTTACGCTAATCAATAGCTTTTGTTTGGAAAGATGTACAGTGCGGGAAGGAACATAAGCAATGCGATTCATGTTAATGAACAGTCATCGCGAGGGCAAGCTTGAAATGTTTTCTTTAGTCTAGGTTCAAATGAAAAATATCCCATTAGTGCTCAGCCAAAATCCGGCGCTAAAATCATACTGACCTCAAAAAAATTGCCCCAAGAGTTCTCGTCACATTCTTTAGGACAGGCCTTTTCACATTCGTATTTCATCACTTTGGCAGTGTTGTCTCGCTCCAGATGTAGGAATTTAGAAGGTCCGTTTACATGCAATCTCGCCCTAGTATACACGATGCTGGGAAAGTCATATAAAACTTTGCAAAGAGGATGGTCATTGATGGATATTCTGGTATCGTCGAGAGGTCCCAAGAGGACACGTAAACATTTGAAGTCCGCGAAATGAGGGATGCGTTCCATGACCTAGTATAATATTTACGGTTTGATTTTCAGGCCGCTGCCACATACCTCGTCAGCTGTCATACTTCTCTGGTCATCTGTTCGAAAGTGTCCAAATCTTACGCAGAGTTTTTTGATATTGGGAATCAAATCAACTAAGTCTTGTACCGGGGTCTCCGGATCAGCATCCAAATACATACAGACTTCTAGATTAGACAGGATAGTTCCATGTCTCTTGAGATAATCATAGGAAGGAGTGTTCATATGCAAGTAGCTGAGGTGTGTAGCGATATTGGATGTTATGGTGGTGTTACCATAATCCGAAGTATAGTAGATTGTAATTCCAAAGGATCTAAGGTTGGGAAGAAAGTTATCTAACTCAGTCGCCCAACCAGAACGGAGAATGCCGTCAGTTAATAACGTGATCAGCTTTGGATGACGGTAGAAAAATTCTCTCAAGTCATGTATTTCGTTCTCTGTTTTGTCTCTCGTAAGTTTATGAGATGCAAGATGTCGTAGGTTTGGCCAGTAACCCGAGAGAAACGCGGGCTGATACCGGTGGGTTACATTCATGTGGGTTAAATTGGGCGCGACCAGGGTTTGAAGTATGTCATACGAAGGACTGCTTTGAATAGTGTACTTTCGAAGTGAGGGTAGACGGTTATGAAACAACTACACATCGCAGAATAAGCTGCTTAAGACAAAGACATCGTACTTACTGAAGCAACTCACGGAAAACGTATCGCGACTTTTTAGAAATTCACTATCTCCCTCAAGGCGCTGGACCTGTGCAGTCTCTTGGGCACATATTTTCATTTCTTCGGGATCACAGCTCCCTTTGCTAATCGTGTCAAATATAATCCAAATGGATTTATTATCTGAACCTGTTGTGTGTTTGATGACGTTCAAATTGACCATCTTTGAAAGTGCTTTGGAGAAAAGCGCATAATCGCTATCAGCAACACGTCGCGGAGGTGATGTCATTGTCTTTGTGTCGATGGTGCATAGTCTAGGGATGTCTGTCCACTCGCCGGATCGAGTAGTTAAACATCTGATACGAGGAAAAACGTTGGGAGTGTCCAGGAGATGTTTCCATATATGATTGGAAGACAATGTGCAAGAAATGCGACGATAGTTGATGTGCGTGGGAATAATGACGTTACAGAGCGCGCGGGATGTTAGTGCCAAGGCCAACAGATCCCTGGGTTCGTCGACGAATTCGATGGTACATAGAAGAATGTCCATAGGGAGTGCAAGGCGGGGAATCATGAGGAAAGACGTTTAGACTAAGCAAGGGGACAGAAATGCTGATGCTGAATTAGAACCCTATTACTGTCTTTTCTATCAGCTCATTCTGGGTGCATGTGGGCGTTCGGTTCAGGTGGGACATGGGACATTTGAGGTCCGCAACGAAACGACGACACACGGACAATATAGATACTAAGCGGGCTGCGGGCTTGTCTTTCAAGGTTTTAATGCTCTGGCTGTGTCAATTATCAAGTACGTACGGAACCCTCATTTTAAACTGTTCATGTATCCATTTCAATTTGACGATTGATTTAGAAAATCTTATTAACACCGGACACGGATCGACACGTATTAGGAGGATCAACGATCAACAATTGCATCATAAAGCACTAATATGGCATAGCACAAGCCGCGTCGCCGAAAACCTAATTTATGCCATGCCATGTTTCGTATACATTTTCCCTTAGAACATGCTATGAAGGATCTCACTTCTGCAATTTCATTGGTGTTTCAAAGCTCCCATCAGCTTTCAAGTTCTTAATTGTTCAGCTTGTTGCTCATTGAACATAAAATTGGCATGTACTCTTTCACTATTTTTACCTCAAAACATATGGTTAATTTAATACACAGAATTTCTGTTGTGGCAGTTTGAACTTGCGTTAGATTCCACTGTCGTTGAAGCGATCGTCTACTTGGTGATAACGCTCGTAGCACTCGCCGACCACAGATGATCAACGATAATCTGCACCGTTGACGTTTAACAGTCAGGATGAATAGTACATATCTCCATCTCGGGTCATCGTATATGGAGTCTTTGAAGAAAACAGGTGGGCCAGGGTGAGCCTATGTATAATCGCATGTGCCTTCTGGTAGATGAATGTGCCATTGCCTTCGTTTCGCGTTGGTCGTATGCATTGTGTGAGTGCATGGGGTGTAATGCATATGGCCGTTTAAAAACTGGTTGATAGTTGCCCAACTCTTTTTCGCTCGTAATGTCTTCTGGTAGACTTGTAGAGCAGCTATTGAAGGCGGCGATGAACTGTCAATTGACTATTTAGTGAGATTTAAAAGCCTTTTTGAGCAATCTTGAGATGCATGCATACGTGCACGTACCCCGGCGTTGGCTGACCATCAATAGAAGAATCTCGCTGGGCTGACGTGCCTTAGAATTGTTGATATTTTTAATTGTGCGACAGATTTAAAAATATGCATGACATCAGATGCGCATTGTACATCTTCAAATTTAGAAAAGGAACGCTGTTTTCTCGGTCCATCGATCCTAATTGAAGCGGATGCGAGAGCCTCTCCGGGTGTAGAACAGTGTTATTTGTAATTTTTTTTACAGTTGTTCATCAGATCACCCAGTTAAACAATACCTTGATGATGATTATTCTCCAAAGCTCACGGGGATCTCGTCCTGAAAGACGACACTATCGGGGGTAATATGAGAGTGAAGCACCCCGCTCTCGTATGCAGTTTTGTGAGCTTAAAAAATGGAGAAAAAAATTACTAATATATCACCTAATTCACAAGAAAGAAAAAACTAGCCTTGTATTGCATCACGTATACCGTTGAGTAGTTCTGGCAGATCCCTGAACTGCGACAATGGGCGACTTTTACGATTTTACCCGTCCGTTTTGGGTAATTGCAATATGGAGGATTCGGGTTTTTCGAAATTCCTAGAGTGAAGTTTTCGTAGGGCTGAAGCGACGAATCTGCTTTCTTTTTGCCAGTGTATTTAGCAAAGCCTAGGTTCTGTCGAGGTAGCAGGGAAAAGGCAGCTAATGCTTGGATGAGACTATTTGGGTCCTTGAAAGTGTGAAATCCCAAGAAAAAGAGAATTCGTCAAGGCAAAAATATCAGTCTGACTTACTTGATGAACATCGATCATGTCGGAAAGACCAATGATACCATTTCTATCAATAACGAAAACTTTGAGCATGTTGGCACAAAGGGCCAAACCGATAATGAATTGTCTATTTTTTTGGTGGTACAACATCCGATGAGCATTGCCATGGAGCCTTTGGATAGAACGTTCCCAGACCGCGGGTGTATTTTGACTTCGTATATCGATAGCGGTTACCAGACTTCCCCATCTAGACTCCTGCCACACGGAGCTCCTTTGTAGTACGTGCGTAAACAGCTGAGAAAAGATAACACATACCCGAGATTCAGCTGAAACTGGACCGCCAATATCTGTCAATTCGTGAACCCATTCGTCAAGAAATTTCTCGGTAATGTCATCGGGTATAAACGAACAACATGGCGGGACTGCACAATCAGGCGGAGGTGGGCCGAATTGTGCTTCAAAGTCGGCCTGACACGCTACCCATTTTCCTCCAATACGATCACTCTCAACCCAACGAGTTCTAATGAATTTGTCGATGGCGTTCCCAAGACCGATAAATGATCGATAAAGGATATCAGCACGATTAGCAAGTCTGGTGTCGTTCGCAAGAGGAAAATACGACCATCGATTGTTTGTGTAATGTCCTTTCTTCTCGAGATATCGACGAATTTCTTTTATTCTTTCGGGAGACAGCGGAAGAAACGCGTTGAAGAAAGGTTCCTTTGTGATGTTCGTGTAGTGTTTATCAACCCAGCTAGGCTCTTTATCGACGTCCATCATTTCGTGTTGTTGTCGGTGAGTGATCGGCAGACAAATGTATAAATGCGCGCAGCCGCGTCGGTCCCCGCCCTTCACGTAAGCGCCAACGACGACTCCTGGAAAAAAGTCTTGCAGCCATAGTAGCCATAGTAGCGCTGGTTCCTCGTCATTTCATCTCAGGAAAAAAAAACTACATAGCACGTTTGCCCTTAGTTTGTGACGTAATTTGTAGTTGGGCACTGACAGCCACCAGCGTATCATTGCGCATGATCAAAAGTGCTGTACATGTTTTTTCAAAAAACCATGCGAGCTAAAATCTTTCAGTGTGCTCGTATGATGTTCAATCTATATTCGTCCTATAAAAAAATGATGACTTTCCCTCAATATTACCTCATAACAGAGGTGGTGAAAAACAGTAGGGTTTTAGAATTTAACTAACAGAAAAGTCGTAAGTCTGACATCGCCTTCAAAAGAATATATCAAGCTTTCCAACACCACTCCGTTTTTATTGCCCTCCGCGAAGTCAAAACCTTGCAGACGAGCAATGAAGCTAATTCGATTTTTCCAACATCGGATCGCGCTGGGTGGGAACATCTGCGCTGGCAACCGAACAACAGAACTTGGCATGTAATCTCAGACATTTTTTGCACGCAATCATTAAGTTACGCTTGGATAAAGGTTCGCGAAGATGTAATTTACATCTTCAACTGTTAAACGAATCGAGGTTCCGTCTTAACGTCTTTGAGGCGGATTCGGATTCACGCCCTGTCTTATGTGCAGGTCCGCCCACGCCTTCGGCGGAGGCATAGTTTGTGACCATTGTACTGAAAAGTTTATATTTTTATGTCTATCCAACTTTCGATGATTCGAATATTGAGACCTTATTTGGGTTTTCACCATTCATAAACTGGTTGGTGCTGTTTATCTTCGTTGCTATTCCAACAATTGCGCATTTACGCTTGGGATGTACATCTATCAATTGCTCCTCGGTCAGAGATATTGTGCTAATAATGGTGATAGCCAACTGCAATGCAGTGCTGGTTATCTAACGTGAACGTGAATAACTTACATACGAATGTTATTGGGTCTAGGTTTGGAGCGCGCCTGAGAAAGGAAGACTCGTCAATATTTGAAAACGATATTGTCTCAGGGTACCCTTATATATGCATGCGTTCAGACCTTCGGCGGCGCGAAACCGTTCACTGGCCATCAATAGTAGTACAATCGGAGCAGGTCACGGTGACTCTTTGATAGATAGATCTTCCAGATGTCAAATACGTCGACAAGTTTAGGGGTTGAAAGTTCAACGTTCACGTTCAATCGGTATCAGTGATCTGCGTTCTGAACTTCCAGAGACTCCCAGATCGCGCCAAGTCATCTGGAGTTACCGAACTTAGCTCACTGATAGGCTAGCTCCGGTGCCGTACTTTCAGATAGGATTGAATACAGTCATGAAGCGGGTTGTAAGATCAAGCAGGGCCGGAATTTCCGGTGCTAAGTCTGAGTTTTTTTCAAGTTGCGCTGGGTAAGAAGAATCTGATCTAGAATATGTAACCTTTGCATTGAGTTACTTGAACCCTAAATACAATCTTACCCGCGGTGGCCCGTGTTTGATATCTTTTTTGAAGTCACATTTACTTCTCTTAGGAAGAGCTTAGTGTCATCTCTTTTCCTCAAGTGGACAGGGCATATTTTGTCTCATTACTCTCTCGGAAGAAAACACATATATTCAATTCACAAAAAATATTTCAGAACACTTTGGATCCCTTTGAGATCTCATTGTTGCCAAGCAATCGTTTAGTGCTCCACTATAGCACTCTGCAGCCGCCGGACGCAGACGACTGTTACTGTAGAACATGTAAACTTTTTCTTTGATAGCCAAAATGATACTGTTTCCTGCAAGGGTAATCCCATATACGGTATACGGGGGAAATTCTGGAACCGGATCGGGACTATAGCCGATTGCTGTCTCGGGTAGAGGTCTGCCTCGGCCTTCGTTCTTCGCGTCCGACGTAAACATCGTGTGAGTGGTCGTCAGGCGTATGGTACTGCCTATGGGGATTTTAATATTCCCACGATGCCATCCAAGAACTGATTAATTTGGTTCAGCTCTTCGCTCGTGATTTTAGAGACTGCATCCTTGTTTTCAGAAACACCTCTGCCAATTTTTCGTGAGTCAGAGACATTGTGCTAAGAATGACAACATGAATGTAGTGTGAATAATGAAAATCCGTGAGACTTAGGACATACAGGTATTGTTGAATTTGAAGTACACTTGTAAGTTGACAGTTGTCGAAGGCGTTGAAAAATCAACGAAATTTGAAGGCCTTTTTATGCACTTTGAGATATACTACGGATATCTCCTTGCACATACCCTATTCGGGGCAAAATCGTTGACCCAATATTAACGGGAGCATGTGCTAGTGGCATGTCTCAGATGTGAAATCATCGGCTGCACCAACTAAAGCAATAGATTTCAATAATACGCGTGGAATTCATCCGAAGATGCGGACTTCGCATCTTCGAATGTGCGATATGAATCCCGGTGAGAATTGGGTGTGCTGGCATCTGTTCCTCTATGGTTGTATCGTCCTATCCTGGCGAAATCTTTTGTCAATGGCGCGGAAACACATGGAGCTTGAAGGACATGCTTTCCCAAATCTAGATTTTATGAATTTTTTCTGAGCTAGGTTTCGACTGTGAACCTTTAGGCAAGAGATGAAAGAAATTGCTCAATGGAAGGGTAGGAAAAGAAAAAATGCTTATAGGAGGAGAGTTGCTTCCGTGGTAGTGTGATATAGTAAACAGACGCGGTGTCTTTTCCACTCATCCCTTCTTTTTC